>WUAM01000287.1:94435895-94460743 GCA_024336885.1 Actenoides hombroni
CGTGACAGTCAGCCCTCTCCTGTGATTCCAACGCAAGGAAATCCAATACTAAGCAATCCTCTAATATTAACAGTATCTCTCTGTACATAGGTAGCTTGCTGTATGATTCTAGCAGCCAGTCCCCTGGGCATAGTTGCCTCACTGAACTGTGTTTAAATAGCTTCTCCAGAAGCCTCTGCAGCACTTCAGTCCTTTTAGAGGGGGATCAGTGCTACACAAGACTTACTCCCTTATCCAGAGTGGAGCCCATGCATGTGACCCATGGGAATGGGGCAGTGATATGGGCCTGAGTCTCCCGTTGGCCCAGAGTCATGATGTGCATCCAGTACCAGATGAGGGGCAGGGATTTTATACCCTGTGCCTTAGATACAGTGTGAAAGCTCAACTCCTCAGCAGCATTCATCCTTGCTCTCATAGAGTGCTTGTCCAAAAAGCTCTTTACAACACAACTTATATCAAGAGTGAGAAAGTAGGTTGATATTCTCCAGGGTTTCCATTTTCCCATTCATTTTTACAGAAGCCAGTTATTCCTCTTCTAGGCAGGAGAAAGTTCAGACATGGAAGCCTTGCTGCTGTAATTGCTGGATATACACATGGGAAAACAGACAAAAGCTTCAGAAAAGAAAGTTCTCTCATGTCACTTCTTAGTGTATGGAGGGAAGTACAACTTCAGAAAAATTATTCACAGAATATTTCTATCTCACTCCCATTCGGATGGCATTTTGGTAAATTCCCAGAATGGAACACAGAGTGATAAAGTAGTGATTTTGAGATGAACTGCTAGTTGTTAGATGGGGCCTGCTGGTAATCCACCGTAGGAGAAAGGTCATTCATTATTTGAAGCAGTCAAGTGTCATAATCATGACCTTCTTTAAATTTGTATTACATGGTTTAACTATTACAATGACTAATCATCCGGTACAAAACCAGAGTGCCCAGAAAATAAGTGCCTGAAGCTTCTGTATTGCAAAATGTCCTAACGCAAATTTTCAGATAAAGTTGAGCTTGAGAATGTTGTGGATTAGCCAGCAGGCTGCAAATTGAACTGAAAATTTCCAGAGGTACTTACATGTCTCAAAACTTGAGCTAACAAGCTCGAGTTTGCAACAAGGACTGTGAATCTGGACTGAAACAGAATTAGCACAGATGCAGAAAGGAACTAGAGCAACCTGAGAGACCTCAGGAGGAGTTCTAGGATATTTCCCTGTAGCAAATCAGAATCACTTATACCTATGTCACCCTGACAAAAGTTTGTCTAGCTTCTTTTTTAATACCTCTATTGGTAGACTACAGAGGCTATTCAAATGATGTATGTCAGTATCTTACTTACCATTAGCAAGTTTTACTATGCTTTTGTGCTGTAAAATGTGTTCTTGTGATCATTATCAATATGCAGAACAAGTTAAGTTCTTATTCTTTCCCTTCCGCCTACTTTCCTCAGGTCAAACTGGTTCATCTAGCTTTTTCTTGTAGGTTCTGGTTCCTAGACTCCTTGTTCCATCTAGTGTCCTGACCTGCACACCAAATGTGAACTTGAGCATGTCCAGAGCTAGTTACAGGTCTCACAGCCTCAGCTGAAAGAAACCAAAATGTTTTAGCAGTTGAGGCCCTAGCAGAATCTGGGCTCTTAGTAATTCTCATTGACTGATGAGTTGCACAGACACTTGAAAGTGGATGGTGTTATGCTGTCCTCTATAAGCCAGACATCACTAGTGCTAAAAGAAAATAATTTGAAACTCAGAGGATTGTGCAGTGATGGCTGATCTAGGAATATCTGAAAGGGAGTTTAGATGGAGGTTGACTTGCAAATTTTATGGTCTTTGTTGAAGAAATGTTCAGTACTCTTGGGTGTACAGCAATCCAAGAACTGAGAAATTTATTAACACTTTTTGCTGAAAAAAGGTCGCTTGTTTCTCAGCACAAAGGCTTCGTGAAAATGATGAGATGAAAGAACAAAAGAAGAACAAAGAAGATAACCAGCCAGACAAAACATCAGTGAACATCTCTGTTTTTATCTTCTCTATGATCATGGTTGCAAAGGTTTCGTTTCCTATTAATGGAAATGTCCTTAGTCCTAGAATGTCCTGAGAAATGTGTTGCGTTAATTGACCAAACTTGATCCATGGTTGTGCCTACTATCCAAGAGATTTCTGAGCAGGTAAATATAAAATTCATCAAAACATAGTTACTGCCAGACAGTGATTCCCTGAGGATCTGCAGCCTGCTTCAGATTTCCTGCTGGCTTGATACCAGTGTAAGTGAAAAGGGAATCTTACTCTCTTTTAATTTCCCAGGCTGAATGCCTCCTCACGCCCTCCAGTAATTACAGTGCAGCAAGAAGCTTTGTTGGTGGCAGGCTTATGATATCTGAGAGCAATCTGAAATAGCCCACGGCCAGAGGAGTATCAGCTGTGGTCTGCGGGACAGGGACACGCAGGGACAGGCGTGGAAGCGTTAGCTAGGGACTCAGTAGGTGGCACTCTTCCCTCTGCATCAGCAGCCAGGTGAGGGAACAGCTCACAGCAGTGCTCAGCATCTCTACGCTGACACACCACTTCAGGATGCAGTGTGAAATCCAAAGCCTTGCCCTCATTCCATAGCTGGTTTTTTTTGGTGGTGGTGGTTTTTTTTGGTCTGGTTGGTTTGTTTGTTTATGGAGTCGACCATGAGTCATGTATAAAAATAGTTTAGCAAAGGTTCTTGAAATTTCAGCTCAGATAATCTGCTCAATGAGATGTCTATCTATAGCTTTGGCTCTGTAAATTATTCTTCACTCCTTGTTGAGACAGTGCAATCCTAACACAGCTGTGCTTTGATGTCAGACATGACTGTCTTCCTAGACTAGTGGTGATTCTGGTCTGTACAGTCAGAGCATTTAGAGATGTAAATCCTCATTTTCTTACAGGCTGTTTTCTGTGTCACACTGGCTTTTCCACTAGTCATTCAGTCTGTTTGAAGAGTGAATTTAGTGAGAGCTTAGGCATCTAACATAAACTTGAAGTCCAAGGCTCTAAGAATGTACCCCATCTTTTTAATAAAACCTTTTTAATTGGGGACCTGGTTTAGATGATGAAGGGTGTCTCATTCCCCCCAGTCCTAGCCCTGTCAATATAAAGAAAAGAAAAAGAAGTTTCGTCAATATATGGTTATAATGAGTTTTAATCCCCAAGCTGTACCCGTACCAAAGCCTCAAGGACTTCTTGCTTGCTTTCCTTAGGTGTTGCTTTCTGAAGGCATACCTGGAGTTTCACCAAGTACTTGCCTTTGAGTCCTTGTTTCACAGCAGGGATTCAACCCAGGGTCAGGACTGACTGGTTCTGGGCTGACAGGGACTCGAGTAGTTGTTGACTTTGCTTAATTGAGGAGCTTCCTTTTTTCATAACCTCTTTGGGAGTTTTGGATGGTAGGTAGCTCAGAGTCAGTTTATCGACATTTCTCTCCACGGGGTATTTTTTTTATTAAGGTCTATCAGTCAGCCTTTTCTGGTGACTACTAGTTTTTATATACACCTGAGAGTATGCCTTAGGATATTTACCCTGAATACACTTGTCGTGCTCTACTGGGTAGCCTGTTCTTTTATACTGAGGCTGATTTTGGTGCCGAACTGTCCAGCTGTGTATGTGTCTATGATGTGGAGTTCCAGCTGCTATGAACTGACTGAAATCTCATCAGCAAAAATAGCTTGTGCCCTTTAGGAATCAGAGCGTTTTCCAGCTCCCCACAGTCCTAGCTAGCCTACATTGTACCTGTGACCCCCTTCCTCTTGACTGATAAGTGTTTCACACCTTTACCATCCAGCAGCCTGCTGCAATGCCATTCATTTGGTATGTGGCAAAGCAAAGTGTGGTAGGTTTTGCTGATCGTCTCACACAAAGTACATTGGGACGATGAATTTTTTTTTTAATGTTATAGCTCCTTTGGAAGTGTGGCAAAGGTCCCCACCCAGTCACTGCATATGGGACAAGATTGATCTTTAATGGGGAGTCTTGCAGAAGTGGTTGTGGAAGGACTGACTTGAACCATTGAAGTGGCTGTGGTGATGGTGTCCAAGGAGTGTCCTTCCCTGGTTTGGTTGGGCTTCCTGGGAGTGGTCTCAGAGGAAGTACTTCTGGTTTTTTCACAGCAGGTGTATGATGTGGTCTTATCTGAGAAGTAAATATCCATAATTCCCAGCAAATTTGAGATACAGCCCACAGTGTTTGAAGTTCAAGATGAATTTTTTTTCCACCATGCCTGAGGTTCACAAAGTCAGTGGTAGGGATGAATGCCGTGGCTTAATGCATGAAATCAGACTAAGCTAAAAACCTGCAGTAAGGACTAGAGGAGATCTAGACTCCCTAGACAATAAAATCCTCTGGACCAGTCTGGTGGGAGCAGGCATTGATAGGAAATACATGTGCATGGTAGACATGCTTACATCAAACAAATCTGTGGCAGATCCATCCTCTGATTGAACTGCCACACCACTTATTTTCTTTAGATTTATTAAGTACACAGAAGAACCATTACTATGAGTTTGTTTCACCTAGCAATACTAACAACTGGACAGTGAGGTTAGTTGGTTGACAGCAACTGTGAGTATGGCATTTATCAGACTGGGAGGGCTTTTTTCCCTTAAGATACGTATTACTTTAATATCTTAAAAATTACATTAAAAAGGTTCCTCTAGCTCTGGAATGAATTACTGGTATCAGACATTCTCCATCTCTGAAGAACTCAGGGTCATTATGTGGGAACAAAAATTATGGACCATAAGGCATGTCTAAAATACTCAATAATTTGCAGAGAGAGTTTGCTGAAAATAAATTTTAGAGCAAACCAGGCTGTAAATCTTTTATAGCTTTGTAAAATCACTGTGAAAGAAATAAAAGACAAAGCATTGAAATGTATACCCTGCCCTGCTTCTTGAATGTAGGTTTATCAGTGAATGATTATATTATTTGCATTGTACAAAAGCATTCATCAGACCTTGTCAACTATAAACTCTAATGATGATTAGCATTTTAGTGTGAGGACCTGAAAACGTTCTGTAAACATGACTGAGTTCACATCCAGCATTTCCTGGTGGGCATTTCTGTAATAATGCATGTCATCTGCTTCTGGAATTTTTGCATTCCCTGCTTTCTGTGTCAGGAGAAAAATGGCCACATGCAAAGAGGTAAATTGCAATATTTAGATTTTTAAGACCCAAGAAGGACACTTCATGTTCTTCACTATCTTCATTTTGCAGCTGGAAGGCAGAAGGGCAGAATGCAAATGGTTGACCAGCATCCCACGTAAGGTCTTCCACAGTACTGAAAAGGATCAACTCGATCTCTTGACCTTCAGTACTCCACCATCAGTCACAGGATTGTCTTCCCTGCTGTGTAGAACTTCCTTCTATACTCTCATCAACACTTGCTTTGCTCCTTCCTGCCTAGCCCAGAATATACAAAATAATATTCTTTGTAATACCATTTACTCCTTCTTGCCTTCTGTAGTATGTCCTGAACTCTGCTGCCTGAAGCATTCAGGGTACTGTTGATAGATGTCACAGTAAAATCAGTGTAGTTACACTTGTTAGTAACTCAGCATCTCAGTAACATAGTTGACATCCAGTAGCCTCCCAGTTTATACCCTGCTCTGTCTGCAGAAGCTGCATTTGCAAAGCAAGAACTCTGGCAGCAAAGATATCTCACTCAGCTGGCGCACGCTGCTAAGGCTCTTTAGGGGTAACAGTTCCTCTGGTTTGACTGAAGGGTACATATTAGTGGTAGGTGTTTCAACACAGCAGATCCTGGGGCATCCCAATTTCCAGTGTGTATCTTCTGGCAGGTCTCTTTCAGTTAGATCAGCAGTTAATCTGCTGAAATTGCCATTCTTTCTCTTTTTTTTTTCTCTCTCTCTTTTTTTTCTTTTTTGTTTGCTTTTTGTTTTGGGTTTTGTTTGGGTTTTTTTTTTAGGTTTTTTTGTTACTTTCATTCTCCAGGGTCTAAAAAAGGGAAAGTACAAGCCTAAAGGAGGCTGCTGGGACCCAGACATTTAGTTGTACAGATCAGCCATCTGCTTTGCATGCTACACCTTTACTCCTTGTTATACACTTATTATGGGAATATTTATTCTGTCAGTGACTAGCTGTTTGCTCTTAATATACTCCATCTGCATATAAATTTGTTAAACCACTCCCCTTAGGCATATGAAAGTTTGGCTTTCCCTTTAAAGTGGCTATAACTATGCAATTAGATTTACCTTATCATCAGGATGTTCAGCTCCCACATCTGCTGCAGGATGTGACTGTGGAAGATGGGCTTAGGAAAAGCAATTTACATGGCTCCCCAGGTGCAAAAAAGGTTAAGTCTTAGAGTGACAGCTGGTAGAGCTGTGTAGGAATTTTGGAGGTCTTAGAAGTACCAATATGGTGAAAATGACTGGGGAGGAGCCATAGACACCCCTATCTAGAAGTAAAGGGCAGTATATTGCTAGGAATGGTGAAATGGCCCTGTTGCATGGTGTGTGCCACATACCTGGCAGATTTGCCTTCGTTGAAACTTGCACTGAGCTTTGAGGGGAGCTGTGTGATGAGAAGACCCCTTGTGGACCTTCCTTCTGGGAGGATCCAGAACAAGACCAAGTTGCAGTTGAGAGTGGGAAAGACCAGTTCTGATTTATGAAGGATTTAAACTTTTCAGAGATGGGCAGTTCATGCACAATGAATAAAGAAGAGGAAAGAGAAGAAAAAAAAAAAAAAGTGGCTTGGGACTTAGGGATTTGTTTCTTTGCTGTCTTCTGGTTTTGTTTTGTTTTCCCTGAAGAAACCAGCTCAGAGTAATATATTTTCTCAGTAATTCCACTGCTATTGAATTCTAACCAAATCCTAAGAGACAGGGCCAGATACCCTAGCAGTGTCCATTTTAGCATTTGGGACATGGTACCACTTTTCTTGACTAGCTTGAACTTTCAGAAATCACGTGCTTTTGAAAATGAATTAGATACTCCTTCTTGTGCTAATCAATATTTATAGCATTTTGTCTACAAAAAAACTTTATCCCAGGAGCATGGATGTTTTACGTGCTTGCCAGAGATTTTCAGCTGTCCCTGGGGAAATGAGGTGTTCAGGTATATCTCACTTGAAATAATTTTTAAAGTAAACCCTTTGCTTTGTCTTGCATATTAGTTATGACCCTAATGACTTCTGGTTCTGAGTTTCCTTCGTCATCATTTCCTCTCCCCAGACTTCTTGTGATGATAATACTGCACAGTGTGGGAATGAGCTCTGGCTGCCTTTGTTCCTATGTATTTACCTGACATTTTGCCAGTGTTGCTACTATGCAGCTTTTTATATGGAAAAATAATGCCCTGAATCTCATGTTCTGAAGATCAAAATCCAGTCTTCCTCAATGTATATAGTACACTAAAATCTCAGTTAGAGGGTTAGAGATAGCTAGGCAGTAGGTGTGTAGGCTGGTAGGAGATGAATAGAGAAAGTATAAGGCACAGTGGCTTACTGGAGGCAGTTCAGTCCCTGCAGAAGCATGATGAGCTCCAACAGGCCTTGGCACAAAATTGCAAGAGCTTTGAAGAATGCAGCAACTCTACTGATGCCTGTGGTGAAGGTATCTATTTTCTCTGTTTAGCCCACCTTATGCAAGGAACTCTTGATGAACTTTGTTTATTGAAAGCCAAAATATTGACCAGGGAATTTCAGGCATAATGGCTTTTACTGTTGAAGACTGTCTTCCTTTTTTCTTTTTCCTTCCAAGAAGATGTTGATTAGAGTTGTGGTTTGTTTGTTCAGTTTGATTCACAGCTTCGGAGTGAGTATCTTGATATTATACGACAGCCTAACATTAACTGGTTTTCTGCAGGCTCTCTGCAAGTGTTTTGCAAATCACTGCTACATTATATACTCACTATTGGGACAAATAATTTAAGACATATGCTTAACAACTTAAAATTGCTTTGTTCATAATAGGAAAGCAGGCAAAATTTTTCCTCATTGAATATTTGAGAACAGTGTTTTGAACATGATGAAAGGAGATACTGTGCAAAGGAAAGCTGCAGTTACAGTGCTGCAGGTCTGGCAATACATTTGTTCCCATGGAGGTCAGCAGGAGTCCTTCTACAGGAATTTCTTCAGGACCTCAGAGCAGGGTACCTGGGGGAAATTTCAGGAGCACCAGAAACACCTAGACCATTTGTTCCCAAACCCTTACTGAAGAATACAGATAATGTTTGTGTTTTGTCATTTCAGCTCCTCACAAAACTCTCTCTGGGCTTCTGTATCTCTTCTTTATCACATTTGCTCTGTGATTGCCATCATATCCAGCCTGCATCCTTAATTCTCCATGCCCAGCTTTGCTGACAGATCCAGGACTGGAAGTGAGGTTACAAACCTGATTTATCTGGCTATATCACTCAGACCCATTGGGGTGTCTGCACCATGTTCTCATGTGATTCTGATGTAAGAATACATAACACAGACTCCAAGTTGACTTTGTATGGATCTGTACAGATCTGATAGAGCCTGTTCATTCTGTCTCCGTGCTTCATCTGAGACATGATTATGGGTCACCGCTGAGATCCACCTTATCCATCAGAATACCGAACAGGGGTCTGTAACATTTTAACTCCATTGAAAATGCTTTTATAGACATGGAGTCAGTTTATTCACAGTGGAAAATAATTTATTTCTGTGTAATTAATGTGCTGTTTCAGAGAAATAAGAAATAATTGGAGAACAATTAAAAAGAATTTACTGGCATATGGGGAAAAAAAAGTTAATTTATGTGAAAATCGACAGTAAAAATATTGTTTAAGTAGGCTGCGTTTTCTTTGGATACACGTACCTCAGCATAAGAATTTCATTTATAACACTTGATATAAATAGTGTGATAACACTTCACAGAAGCTCCACTTATCAGGGGAATTCCAACTTCTTACAGAGACTGAAGCATACTGGTTGTCATGCCATCCTTGTAAATATTTTATGTTGGCTTAAGATTCAAGGGCAGACGTCTATTTTTACTTAGTGTTTGTGAAGAACTATGAACCCAAAAAGCTTTTGGTATAAAACATTTAGCAGTAGCAAAGTCAGTTCAAAGCTCTCTATAGAAACAGAAATTGTGATGCAGCTTTTTTGTTTCTGTTTTTTATTATATTTAATGTTTGCTGTACTCCTCTGGTAAACATGTCTGTATTAAATAGTTGTTCCAAACAATAACATCCATTCAGCAAAGTAGTTTGGAAGACAGTATTCAGAAAGCATAGCCTACCCTTCCTCTTAAAGCAACTGCCTTGCATTGGCATCTTCAGCAATACTTTTCTATTTTATTTATTTTCTTTTAATTTTTTCTTTAAAGCAGCTACAGCCTGGTGGTATTTCCTGCCTGCCAAAATAATGAGACTTGTAGACTGGCAAAGACAGCTCATTACTAATGTGCATCCTATATTGTCTGGTGTCCCAACAATCTTTCCTGGTTTTTCAACTGGCTTTTCAAAGAAATGACATAGAAATTCTATTTGGGACATAATGTGAGGTTCTTAAAACCGCAAAGAAATTTGTCATGTGCTCTTGATTAAAATGAGAAGGTTTGAGAGCTAAAGACTTGTACTGTGCAGATAACCAGTATAAACATTGTGGTGCCTGAGGCACATTGCCTGCTAACACTGACTCCTCAAATGCATCCATACATTTGGAAATGAGGCAGAGCGATTCAGTCAACACTTCAAAAAAAAAGAAAAACCAAAAATACCTAATTAGCCAGCATTAATATTTATTTTAGATTTGAGATTTCAGTAACTTAGTGCTCTTCTGTGTTTCCCTGGCAGACCCACAAAAGCCAAACCACATTACCAGCTTGAGTGGCCATACCTACATGTTGCATTAGCGCTGGGCTTGACTCGGGGCTGCTGTGAGAGGCTGGTGTGTGACATCATTACCAGTGAAGTTTGAATACAGAGCTATGTTTGAGAGCCAAAGGAAGTGCAGGAAGGAAGCTGAGTGTCAGTGAG
This sequence comes from Actenoides hombroni, assembly GCA_024336885.1. Classification (NCBI taxonomy): domain Eukaryota; kingdom Metazoa; phylum Chordata; class Aves; order Coraciiformes; family Alcedinidae; genus Actenoides; species Actenoides hombroni. Next base: position 94,445,886 of record WUAM01000287.1, read on the forward strand.
TCATGTCATATGAATGCATGGCAAGCCATTATTGATAACACACAGCCAAACCACAGTGTTGATTTTGGAAGATTTGGCATGGGAACTAAAAGCAGCATCCTGACCTCAGCTGTGATTTGTTTGTATTTAGATTTCCAATAATTCTGGTTTGGTTTTTTGGAAGAATTGTTTCTTTTCAGATACTCTGTCTTAATTTATCTCGCAGTTTGTGCTAGAGTAAGGAAGGACCCTTAGGGACTTAAACGTTTAATCTGTGTGAACAAGGCATCAGCATTTTTCTGAAGACTGTCTCCCATTTTCTGTGTGAAGGAAAAATGTCTCCTTAGTGGCAGGCACCCTGCCTTGTAATTTCCGTTGTGTGAGCTCGGACATCTGTGCGATTATCCTCTGGGAACACTTGCAGCTTGACACACATGCATCTAGTCCAGCTATTTTTAATCACTGCTTTTCAAGTGTCTGTAGTGAGTTTGGTGACATGAATGGGAATAGTGTTTTCCAAATTTGAGTCCTTTGGTATTTGCTTTTTGTAGTCCCTCAGTCCTGCTAAAATCCTAAAGTATCATAAAGGTTAATCACTTCCAACTGTCCAGGAAACTTCATTATAAGGCTTGAAAATATTACAGTGCCCACAGAATTTGAATGCAAAGCTGCATTTAAAGATTATAAGAAATACCTAATTTCTATGTTAACTGCAGCCATACTTATATAGGAACATAACATACTGGGAAACATGTAATCCTTAGGCTTTTTAAAAGTTATTTTAAAATTAAAATATGATCATATGTGTTTTGGCCTAATTTATAGGAAAGGTGATAGTTCTGTATAAACAACAGTTACTAAGAGCAGTTCATCTTGCTGGAGAGTTACTCTGGTAGTTTCTTCATTTTACTCTCTGGGACAAAAATGATCCCAGGTAACAATATTTTCCTTACCTGTCCCTTTCTTCCACAGCTCCAAACTATACCTTTACTGCTTACCTTATTACAAGGAAAACTTCTGTATCACATCTCCTATTGTCAGTGTCCGAAGTAGTTGTAAAACAAGACGTGATGAATAATGATCTATTTGAGGTCTCAGATCTCTAACTGTTTCCTATTCCAATCAGCAAAAGACACTTAAAAAAGCACAGCGCAGTATTTGGACTCAAGAAACTGTTTTAAGTGAGGTTACAGATGTAAAATTACTGGATGATATAAATCTCTTTTATTGATCAATTATGAAGAATAACTTGTATTGCAAGTTTATTTAAAACAGATTACTTGAAGGTTAATAGAATAAGAGAGTAAAAAAGGCTTTAAAGGGATTACTGTAAACTATATACTTCTTTTCTCTGGCTGCAATGTAGGATCAAGTTGATCTATGGCAGTTCTGAGAGATGTTTTTGTACTCTATTCTTGAAGACCTTTGATGATGGAGACCCCTCAATCTCACTGTGCAACCAGTGCTTCACTATATTTTAGCATTAGAAAGTTTATTCTTGAAAGTGTAGTTTGAAGTTTTCTTGAACTTTAAATTCATTTCCTCTTGTCCTCCTCAGATGTGGCAAAAAAAGATTATTTTCTTTCTCTTTATGGCATATATTTGAAAACTGCTTTTACGTTTCAGCCCACTCTTTTCTAAATTAACAATCCTACTTCCGTCAACTTTTCCTTGCCTTTCACATTTTCTAGGTCCCTGATCATTTTTGTTTCTCTCCTCCGATCCATGTTCTTTTTGACATTCATTGCCCAACACTGAATGCCTCAGGCAAATGCGGTTCAACAGGAATCACACTGAAGTTCATGGAGCTCTATCTGACACTGGAGACCGGTAATTTGGAAAAGTAATCCCTCTGGATTCAGCAGAGCCACTGAGCTAAACACTTCTCAGTGTGAGAGAGAAGTGCAGTCTGGCCCCTGAGATCTACCAAACGTTACTGCAGAGGTCATTTTCCTCAGCCGTCACTTCAGCCCTATTCTTTTTGCATTCCTTAAGCCATACCTCCTTGTTTTGCTGTATCAAATATAAGGTCTTGATTTTCACTTGCAAATTCTGTAACAGCCTATTCCTTTAGTACTACATTCTCTTCTTAGCACACCCCCACGCCTTCCGTCTCTCCATTCCCAAACTCCTAGATTTCTCTTACTTGGGATCTCATGCTTTAGGAAAATTCTTTGTAAACAGCCAGGGATCAGTGACAACCTTCTTTTCAAAACCTTTTTAAAACTCTGTTTCTGAAAAACTTGATGGGCTGTTTGTGCATTGTACATGATAGTACAGCAACTCAGTGCAGTGGTGCTGATTCTTTGTTGTCTCCTGTTTACATGCTGCTGTCTCATGTCTCTTTTACACCCATAAAGAGAGCTTTTGGAATAGAGGATATCTTTTATGTGTCAAATGAGAAGTACTTCATACAACAGATTTGTCTGTAGTTAATATGACAATACTAATAACAATACTGGTAAATGTGCTAGAGAGGTATGGCCCTATACGAGCCTTCTGTTCCTTGTGCAAGAAGACAGGTATTTCAGAGACAGATCTTATATTCTCATGTATTTTTTCCAAGCCATAAAGTTATGCTTTAATAGTATATCCACAGGAGAGCAAGATGAGCCAAGGCCTGGTCATTACAGAGGTTTTTTTCTCTGTAATTGAGTGGTTCTAGAAAACATTATGAAAGATTATCTTGGCAAAAGAAGTAAATGTGAAGAGCAGCTGGTAATCCCATGAAGATTCTGCTCATCTATAAATTAATATACACCACTGGGGATACTGACAGTTTGTCTTGGAAGTGAAATGGTTGAGAAGAGATTTTGGCACTCAATCAACAAAAGATATGACACTCATAGAAACAGAACTATATTTATGACATAGCACAATGGTTAATTAGTTTGGGATATATTTATATTAGTATGAAATGCAGCATCTATTTCTGATATCCTTGTGTGTGTGTGTAAAAATGGAAATGCATTCCATTGGGAGAGAAAGAAAACATCCTTTGTTATCTTATCAGAAGAGCATAGCTGCTACCATAAGAGCCCAGTAAAACATTTTTGCAGTTTTGTAGGGCTCTTCTTGAACAAATGATTTTCTCACAGCCCTCGTCCTCCCTTGCCTTAATTTTACAGCACAATTAAAGCAAGATGCAGCAAACTCTAACTGAGCTAGGATCGGAAGAACTGTTTTAGAGGGGTGATAGCTCAATACATAGCTTAATAGTTACATAACAGGAAGGAAGGCCAGAAGATATAAATGTTTCTCATTTATACATGCATATGTACATATGCATATAGATGTAAAGAAAGTATGGTTGCTAAACATGCCATTGATGACATAAATATGTGTGTGGGTAAGTAGATTAGATAGTCAGACATACAGAAAACTAAACTTGGTTTATGCAGTTAAATTAAACGTAGATTTGTTGGAGGTAGCTAGTGTGAACTAACTCTAAAAAGAACTTGAATGCAATGAGGCAAAAGTCTCAGGCTTGCTTTCTCTGTGATCATCAGCAGTGACAAATGCCACTAATGGCAACAGCAACACTCCTTCCAGGCTGCCTGAGCCACAGGGCAGCTGTTAAGTCCAGCATTTTTTCTGGACATGACTTCAGTCCAGGCAGAATAAGATCAGCTGGAGGTTGTCCAGGGTTTCTGGTGGCTTGGGACATCTTGGTACTATGCAGCAGCATGGACTGCAGGCTCTATGTGACCTGATGCTGGATATGAGCTTCACAACCGCTCTTCTTCTACAGCGCACCTTGCTGTGACTGCATGAATCAACTCTGCAGCCTGCCTTAACTCAGTCACAAGTCTGATATGTCCACAGGACTGTCAAATTTGCTATATGTGTATGCTAGGACAGATGCTATCTATTTTACTGATATATGGTACACAACACCTGTATGTATTTCTATCCAGAGACTCTCAAACAGAAATAAGGCAGCTTTATGTATTAGTGAATCCCTCCCAAATCAATACCCATCTCTGTATTTCCTGCCTCACTTCCTTCTAGAGTATATGTCCTTCCACAGAGAAGCCCTGCCCCTCACCATCTCTCTGCTGCATATCACAGCTCTTAACGTCACAAAACCTACTTTCAGCAACAAACCTACTTTCAGGATTTAGTGCTATAACTCTTATTTTTATATAGCACTACCAAAATGAAAGAGTTTTCTGCTCTGTATTTCGTATCTCACCTGCTTTCAGGTCCAGTCTTCTTCATTTCTGTTATCTTTTTCTGTTGATGATGGTTTGTTGATCTTAGATTTATTTTGCCTTATTTTTATCATAAGAAAGCCATGATTTTGGTCACTGTTGTGTCTTTGTATGCTGAATATCATGCAGTTGAGTTTTGCAGTATTTTTGTGTGTTTGATGCTTTTCTTTCTGTAAAAGCACCTTTTTACTGAGTGAGATATACAACTTCTCCAAATGTTCAGGCTTTGTACCTGGGAAAGGATAGGAGTGCCAGAAGGAGCACTACAGTTTTCTCCTAAGTAAATCCCTTTTTTCTGCCCCAGATCCCAGGCTACTACTCTAGATAACAGACTGAATTGTGATCCAGATTGTGACTGAGTCCTTCCTGGTCAAAGACAAAGGTGTTTATGATTGCAGACCTGTACCCCAGCTCCCATATTGTAGCCTCAGAAAGAAGGGAATGGACAACCTGGATTTCTCTCTTTCTCTCCTTTGATATCTAGTGGCATTTCTAGCAAAGGCAGTTCATTCTCTACCCAAAAGAAATATCATTTAACTCTACATCCGCTGTTCAGTTCAAATAGCCTGGGGCCTTTCTAGAGTTGCTGGAATCATTCTGTAAAAGCCCTCCTGAGGTCTTTTGGGACAGCATCTCAGGTCAGATTGATATGCTGCATCTGCTTGCTCTGACCTATACATGATGCTGATGGGTAAGACGGCTTCTGTTTGTTCATTTGCTACAGCAAGTACTGGCTTAAGTGCAGCTTCTGCTATGTGTATTGGCAGATCCTGTCAAATGTGACTCACATTTTCTCTTCGTTCCCCTTTACAGCAGTCTCTCCAATTGCTGCTGCAACTTCTCAGCATGAGGAGAAATCTTATTTTTTAATAAACAAACAAATTAGCAAGAACTCCAGACATCTAGATGTTGTGGATAAAAGACTGTGGTCATTAGCATTTCTTCCACAGAGAATAGCAAATACTGTCTGGGACAGGATTCATATCCTATGAAACTATATGGCTCTGAAGAGGATGGAAGATCATACCTCTCTAAGAATAAAAAGCTTCTCCTTCACATTTGCCTTGCCAGCTGATGACACACTACAACACAATAGTTTAATGCTTTCCTTTTTTTCTAAAGAATTATTACAGTGATAGGACTGTTCTATGTGATTTAGTTTATCGTATTAATTTTCTCCAGCATGGGAGGTACACTCTTGTCTTCCAGACAAGACTGTCTGAGAAGCTAATAGAGCTACCATTGCCACAAACTTTTTGCCCACATCTCTACCACGTTTACATTCTCCAGCTTAGCCTCTTTTGAAGGTGCACTGGAATGATTAAGAATCCTTTTCTTTGCAGTATCTTTCTTCCCTCTTTCCTTCTTCTGGGGGAAACAGGCTTTTATCTTCTGCCATGTCTGGTATTGTACTGCCTAAAAGGGATAGATTTCATGTAATTTCAGAATTATAAAGGGGAGAAAGTCTAAGTCTTTGTTTCCGTCACCAGCAAGGAAGAGGGTTGGAGGTTCTGTCCTTGCCTTTCATCCAGAGCCCTCATGCAGTTCTTCTCTGTAGGGCCTCAGAACCTACCACGACAGCCGTCAGGAAAGCTGGTTGTTGTCTCCTTGGAGGAAATGTGAATGTAGCTGTGCAGTGAAATGCCCTTCAAAGTACTCGCTGGGCTCTTCTTTACCCCAGTAATGGTAAAAATGACAGTAGTGCCTGTGTTTGAAAGTTGTATCCAGCACCAGCTGCTTAGTTTGCTACCATCAGATTATCTCACGAGAACTCTGAAGGTATAAGCAGGCGAGCTAAACTGTCTCAAGCTAGCTGAAGACTAAGGTGACATCCTCAGTTGCTTTGTATCCATGAGAAAAAACAGAGAATACCAGCTCTTCTGCTCCAGAGTCAGTCTGTTTCCAGGCCCTCTGTTCCTTCAGTTTTCATTGGGCCACCTTGCATTGCAAACCTGCTGCTTCTCAGAGACCTCAGAAAGCTAAAACAAGGCACCACGAATGTGACTAGAGTAGCCTGGCATGGTCCTATGAAATTCAGGTTGGCAACTGCACCTGCACTGTTTCCCTCTGCATCTTATCTGCCAAACATGGAAAGAGACTGGAAAGACAATTCCATCGGAACTGGGACGTGATTTCTGAGTGGGGCCCATAAATCTAAAAGCAGTTCTTTTAATGTACCTTTGCTTTGTATTTTTTTCATTTTCCCTTTCCAGTTAAGTCTGCTTATATAATCTCTTCTTTGTCCTGTATTCAGTCCTTGTTAAAGCTCTGTTAGATTTTTATTTATATTTTACCCACCCCAAAAAGTTAAACAGGGGGTAGGGAGGTAAGTATGGGGAAGAAAGCTGTAATTCAGGATCTCTTGAAATTTCAGTCTCTAGATTGGGTTCCTTATTGCTTATCCCAGCAAACAGAGCCCCTCTGAGTTGGTAGCTGTTGTGGTCTGTGAGTCCTGGTTAGTCCTGAACTGATCTGAAAGCAGTTGCAGGTATTTACTTGCAGATTGGCAAGTAGGTCTTGAGATCTGTTATAAGGAGTTGGCAGATTTGTCTGTTTCTGCAGTCAGTTTTGGCTCCATTTCCACTCTGGAGCAATTTTAAATATTCTTTTTCAAAAGCTGGCATGGCTGATACCAGGATAGAGTACTTTTTGTAGCACTTGGTTTGATTTCTGTACTTAGGGTTGTTTTCTTTCCTCTCAAACGATTGTACTCAACTACTGATAAAATTCCTTTTCCACAATCTCTGATTAATAAGTAACATGGGCTGTGCTGGCCTGGAAGGAGGTGATTCAGAGCAAAGTACTGCATTTTAATATGAAGTGAAGTGAAGTGAATCTCTTTGCCCAAAGTGATGTGAAAAGAATATGCTTCCAAGTCACCGTGTTCTGCTTCTATTAGTTTGATCTGCAGCCTTGCTAATTCTAAATTCATGTAGGATTGAGGTGACCTGTTTCTCAATGTACAGACACCCATCCTGCATATGACACCATCTGAATGCAAAGATTCATCCCTGGTGATCATGATTCAGTAGTGCACTATTACAGGCTTTCTCACCAGTGGCAAAACCCATGGCATTATTTCATTATTTCACTTGCTTTAAAGAGAAACTGTGTGTGAAGTAAAAGGTATAGAAATTCCAGAGATGTGGCCAAATAAAGAAATTAATTAAAATGAACAACAACAACAAAAAAAGTAGGTCAAATTTTGGCCTAGCTAAGTTCAAATTATTCCTTTTAAATACAAAGAGCAGAGAAAATAGGCAGATGGGAGTACAGAAAAGGGAAATAAGCCAAAGTGATTAGCCTGGTGACCTTCCCTTATTTCTGGTGGGTTTTGTATGCATGTCCACTGTGCCATTGTTTTTGATGAATAAAATTAACATATTCAATTTATATCCTAAAAGAAGCCTAAATTCAGTAATTTACTCAGCACTGCAATTCCAAATTGAAGGTGGAAGTTTTAATTTTGGAAGTTATTTGTAGTACTTATTTTCTATATTTTGCATATTTATGTGTTCAGATTGAAGATACACAAAACCGAGAATAATAGTTTTATAAAATAGCATTAGGACTAATTAAGAAAAGAAAATAGCTCAGAACAATGACATTCTCCTGGGGTTTTGTTCCTATGCCATTTTTAAACAATTGAACATTGAGCCACTCAGTAACAGATTAGCTTATTCATCAGCTTTCTAAGAGCTAAATTTCAATAGATTTCTTCCCTTTCTTATATTCTTTCAAATGATTTATATAAAGGAAGGTTTTCACTATGTTGGTAAGGGTTTCCCAAGAAGTTTCCAACTAGTGCTTAGTTAAACAAATTGAGTAGAAATTTATACTGTAATTAGTTTGATGAGTAGATTGTGTTGCACAGTCCAGATTATCTAGAATTTGCTACTAAGGAAAGTAAAGAAATGAAAAATGAAGGCAAAGAAAATTAAGGCACTTCACTCATGGCTGTTACTTATTACTTTAAAGCATAATTAGTAATAACTTTAAAGTACCTTCTAGTGTTAAATTTAACTTCTCTTTGAATGTTTGCTAGATGTTTTGAGGGTCATAGGACTTGTAATTTGGATGAGATCCACAGTGTCTTTTTTCCAAGTGGCCAGAAATAAAAATTTTGAAGAAGAGCATCAATATTGGGTTAGCCTGGTCAATAGGCTTACATGGAATATGCTGCTAAGAGTACAGGTCTCATCCTTCACTCAAAGAACCTGGCTCCTCTGTGGAAAGAGGTTTATTCAAGTTATTTCACTGACAAAATGCAGTGGCTTGAAAAATAGTAAATCTGGATATTTCTGATATACAAAAAGGTGTCTGTTCTTTTGCCTGTTGCTAAGCTCTTGCTCTCAAAACCTGCTATAGAAATGTGTGCCCTAGTTTAGTTTCCTGTTTCATGAAAAATCTGTTTCCTGTTCCCATTTTTAAAATTCATGGGTTTGGATGTCCTTGTTCTGGAGTTACAAATTAAGTTCAGAGTCCTTGATGTGGTTTTTTTACTGTTTATGCACTTTTGAACATCTCCCATGCTGTTAATTTCCTTCCTAGAAGCAACCATCCCTTTCTCCATAGTCTCTGAGAACTCTGAGCAGTCCATCTGAATACTGTCCAAGGTGGTGATTCTGCTTTTGGGAGAAAATGACCAATGCTTCCACAATGTCCCACATGACACTGCGTGCTAATTCACAGAAAGACATCATCATGTTACCAGTGTTATTTTCCTCTCTACTCTGTGTGTATCCTAACATCTCATCTGCTTCTTTTGTCTAGAGCACACCAGGGAACAGAGTATCATCGAGCTATCGTAGTGGCACCCTGCTCCATTTCTTTAGGAAGTAAACACACCCTCTTCTTGCTGTAGCAATCCCAGCTGCACGTGTTTCCGTACCCTCCAACACTTCACCACGTGGCCAGTTACTGCTTCCTCAGGTCTCCCCAGGTCTTTGCACCTGCTCACTTAAGATGCTGGCATCTGTTTCAGATGGGTTAGCTGAAATGGTTTTCACAGATCACAGAATGTTATGGGTTGGAAGGGACCTCCGAAGATCGAGTCCAACCCCCAGTTCCAGAGCAGGACAAAACTAGGGCAGACCACTCAGAAAATGGTTTTAATGGTTGGTCTTGAGTAAACTTGCTGCTTGAAGAGGTGCCCAAGAACCCGTCCAACAGCAAATCTTGGGGGGATGGAGGGGACAAGTAGTGGTACATGTAAAGGGGACAGGGATTCATGGGGATAGTATCTGTGTAGCAGGGGCCAGTGACCTGCAGGTGGTACAACACAACCAGCAGAGAATGCCAATCTATATATGTCAACATATATAGGTCATTAACCAGCCTGTATCATATTTTGCACTACAAGGCATCACCTCATTTCTCAACATCTTTTCTGTCAGTCCCTCTGTAATTCACGTGTGGAGCACACAGTAAATACATTAGTAAGGGCTAGCTCTGCTATATAAATCAAATCCTAAGTTTCAGCCTGTTGGAAATATAAACATTTTGAAAAATTTATGCAGATGTCTAGTGTCTCCTTTGAGGCAGCTTTCATACCAAACCTACCTATTTACACTGAAGAAAACAACTTACACTGAAGAAAACAACAAGCAGCTTTGTCTATATGTATCTACTATCAAATAGTTTTTTAGACTACCCACACCTCATATAAGGGTGCTACATTTTTTGTTTAGTTCACATTTTTCACATTGATTAAGTATCTTCCCTAAACCTCAGTGCTGCAGGGAGGTCAGGTAGTACCATAGCAGCAGTTCAGGGGACTATGCAAGTCAACAAGGCAAATGCTTCACAACTACAGTTTTGTGGAAAATGCTGCTTCTACAACATGCTTGTGTTAATTTTTCTGACTTGTTACATAGAAGGGGAGATGATCATCCAAGTCAAAGGCCAAAACAGGCACATTTAGAAAGCTTTATTCAGGAATTTGTTTTGTGAGATGAAATGAATCCCATTGGTGCAATGTACTGTTAGACTAACTCCAAGGGCAAGTGTAGAGTCTTGCATCTGGGAAAGAACAACCCCATGTAGCAGTATAAGTTGGGGACTATCCTGCTGGAAAGCAGCATAGGGGAAAGGGACCTGGGGGTTCTGGTGGACAACAGAATGACCATGAGCCAGCAATGTGCCCCTGTGGCCAGGAAAGCCAATGGCATCCTGGGGTGTATTGGAAGGGGTATAGAGTAGGTTGAGAGTGGTTCTCCTCCCCCTCTACTCTGCCCTGGTGAGGCCACATCTGGAATATCATGTCCAGTTCTGGACCCCTCAGTTCAAGAAAGACAGGGGAATTGCTTGAGAGAGTCCAGCGCAGAACCAGAAAGATGTTTAAGGGAGTGGAACATCTCCCTTATGAGGAAAGGCTGAGGGAGCTGGGTCTCTTTAGCTTGGAGAAAAGGAGGGTGAGGGGTGACCTCATTAATGTTTATAAATATGTAAAGGGTGAGTGTCTGGAGGATGGAGCCAGGCTCTTCTCAGTGATGTCCAATGATAGGACTAGGGGCAGTGGCTGCAAGCTGGAACATAGGAGGCTCTTTGTAAACATGAGGAGAAACTTTTTGACTGTGAGGGTGACAGAGCCCTGGAACAGGCTGTCCAGGGAGGTTTTGGAGTCTCCTTCTCTGGAGACATTCAAAACTCAGCCGAAGGCGTTCCTATATGACCTGCTTTGGGTGATCCTACTCTGGCAGGGTGGTTGGACTAGATGATCTTTCAGGGCCCCTTCCAATCCCTACCATTCTGTGATTAACTCAAAGTTTGTTTTGTTCCATGTGCCAAAATCTAGCATCATGATGATTTGGGTTATCACAGCATTCTTTTTCAGTTAAATATAAAAGTTAATAACATATTTCCAACATTAGTTAGTACTTTTTTTCATACCTTACACTATTTTGATTTTTAATTATTTATGACACAACTGTTGCAATGGAAATTCTGATTTTCTCTTGACTCCTTGTTTTCATTTATTCTACCCTGCTCTTGAACTGAGATTTTTCTGTGGAACTGCCTTAGCCACTGCTGAGGCCACTCACGTTCTGTAACAGGCATGTCCCTTTGAGTAAAAGAGTTCGGTATACCAGGATATGTCCCTTTGCAGTACACATTTTCAGATGACCTGCACTGTATGTTCCTGGCCTGCTGTAAGATTATATCTCTGTAATTAACCGCTGACAAGCAATGTTACATGTTAAACCTAATATCTCTTCTTCTAAATAAAAAAGGAAATATCTTACTATCTGCAATTATGAGCTTTACGTTTTGGGGTTTTTTTTGGCAGAATGAAACATAGTAAATAAACTTAAGCAGTAAATAACCCTAACAACTTAACCTGTTTTGTTAATTCCAATTATATTTATTTCTCCTCTGGAATTAATAATGTCTTCCAGAGTGTTATTGCATCAGTATAGTGTTTGTAGAACTTCTCCAGCAGAGCTAATTGATTCTGAAATGCCAAACCAGTAAGGTTTACTAATTGTTTTCCCTGCAAAACCATTAAGGTTAAGCTGTGCTTTTTATTACAACCATGTCAGCATCTCAGAACAAATTGAGGAGACTCTCAGGGGTAAAATATTTAGCTGCATAATGTAGGCTGTTAGATAAAGACAGTGATGAGGATAGTGCAGTTAAATACCTACTCTCTAATTAGATTCTCTCTGAAAATGAGAACCACATGAAAATACAAAAATTATTACAGCTATTACAGTAAGGTACAAGTGTAATGCTCTTGATTACTAATACTAAATAAGCTTTCTGTCAGAGCAAGATCCTTAGACTTGACCTTTCTCTTTGGCTCTAGAAACAAAGGCAAACAACAGATAGCTCTTCTCAGGAAAAGTGTTTCACTCTTTCTAAGTATATTTGTACATTCCAAGTGTATAAATTAGAGTCATAAAGTATATCTGCTGCTTAGATACCACGCAATTTGTTCAATATGCTTTCTTCTGTAAGTTAACGTTACACTCACATTGTAATATCTCCAGAATAATAATATTCAAAAGTTAACATTGCAGACATCTTTTGAAAAGACATTCCTACTTTGCTAATGTCTTAGAAGAACAGTTGATGTTTAATTATCTCTATTACCCAATTTATAAATCTTTCAAAATAACACATGTATGTGTTAACACATGGATAGCTGATCTTTATTATTCTGCTAAAAGTAACTACTCAATGTCCCTTTTATTAAAGGAATATTTTTTCTTTTTTTTTTTATTCCTGTGCCCAAGATCTAAAAACTGTAATATGTGGCACAGAAACAAACCCAACATTTCAGGCAGGTATCTAAGAAGTGTAATTGATTTCTGTTACATTAATGTAAAAAAATCGTAGATTAGGCAACAAGTACCCAATTGAAATCTGCGGTAATCACTAGTGGCACTGTTTAACATCTGCTGGCTTGTAAAGTCTTTCTGTATTGACCTTTTCCTTTATGTTTCATAGTTTTTACTTGTAACACCAGAAGAACAAGGTCCGTAATTGTAATTAAATCAATCTGACAATGAGTCACTCTCCGGCAGTTAAAGAGGAATTGGGAGAAAAATAATCTAATCTTAAACATGAATGGTATTTGCTGGAGGGAAGGGAGGAAGGGAGGGTATATGTAATTTTTTTTTTAAAGGGGAATGTAGAACTTGCCAGGAATTCATTACATTTTATTCTATTTTTTTATTCATAATCTTGTGCTTTATAATCTAGAGTGACTGATGAAACAGAGTATGTTGAAAAATTAATGGTCTATTGAAATCACCTGTAAATACAGATTTCCTTGTGTATGCAAAATGGCAAGTTTCAGGTTTTAATTACAAACATTATTAGAGGCAGAACTACTGGCAGGAAAAAGGACCACTTTTTTTTCCATTTCTTATCCACTGGCACTGGTTCAGAAATTGTAAACATCTGTAGGAGGCACCTGAGCATCTTACACTGATTGGTGGAAGTGACAGTTCTTGAGAGCCATCCTTACAGCCTCTATCCTGGCATAGAAATCTGATTAGAAATACTGATGTCTGGCAGTTTCTGAGCTCTTCATCTGCTCTGGTGGATTTTATCCTCTGTCCACTTGAGATCCAAGTTTGGATTACAGTTGCATGTCAGATGTCGTCTTTTCTGTAGCATCTAGAATGAAAGTTTCAACTGGGCTGCAAGGTCTTTGATACAGATCATCCTATACATATGCATGGTTTTTTCACCTAGTTTTTGATATATTGTGTGTTCCCATAAAAAAGCAATCTTATTTCTGATTGCATCCTGAAAGTGGGGTGTTTTGTAATGTAAGTAATAAAATATGACAACCCTACATTAATGGTAAGTTGCTTCATTCTCATGTTACTTTCTTGAATTGGTCCTTTAAGGTCACATGAAAAAAACTTTCAATAGGTACTCAAAAACACTGTGACTATCAAAAACTCCCTGGCAGGTAGTGTACTGCAAAATCACCACGGGATCAAAAACTCTTAAGACTTTTGGAGATGAGAGGTGATTACATTCTGGTACCAAATGTGGAACAGCCCTTTTGTAGAAGGAAATCTGAGTCTCTTAAGTAGGTGAATATTACAATATAGAGAAAAATGTAGAGAAAATGCAGAAATCAGGCTGTTTTCTGTAAAGAGCCTTAAGAATGTTTAGTACGAAGACTGGAGGAACTCCAGGTAGTTTATCATGATAATACATACACCCAGTGTTAGCTAATTGGGCTTGCATAGCTATGTGTTCAGACTAAAGGGATACTAAGATTCTGAAATATAGAAAAGTCAGTGAAATAATGGTAATTCCTTAAACTCGCAGTCAAATTAATTTGTAGGTAAGGTATCTCCTCCCTTCTTAAATCATCTGCCAGAATTACATATTCTCATTCTTTAATCATGTACATGATAAGGAGGCTTGGCACAGTGCATGGCTGTTAAACTTGATGAGCTAAAATACACTGTCATGAAATACAACCTTGTATCTGATTTTATGCTGTTGTGTTTGGTTTAGCATACACTAAAACACTTAGCTATTTGAATTAATGTTTTAAATGAATGTTTCTTCTTTTCATCAGCAGTAGAACATTAATAGTGACAGATGGGTTTTAAAGACAGCCTAAAAATACTGGAGGGCCCTGAATGTGAAAATGAAACTGGCCATTAAGCTACAGCTATTACTGTAAGGGATGAAACATTTGAACTACATAAGAAGCTGATCAAAATTCCAGACATTCTATAAATAATTCACAGTGGATCTCTAGCAGCTCATAGTAAGGTTCTGTGTATCTGATGGTCTTCTTCAAGCTCTCATGAGTGTGGTAGGTCATTGATTAAGTCAACACCTAGCCACTGTGGTACAGCTAATTCTGGAAGAAAGACCTAGACTTTTTCCATCAGCTGTCAATCAGACAGTGGCCTTTGAAAAGTCAGCTGCATGAAGCTACATGTTTTTGCGGCTAAACAGCTGCAGATAATTATTTGAAGGTCCTGTCCTGTTGCATCTGCAGTATGGACATATCCTCAGCTACATGTTGCTATGAATTGGAGCACAGGAAGCAGGATGACTGTAATGTGGCATCTCCCTTTTCTTGTCATGTCATAGAATCACAGAATCATAGAATAGTTTCATCTGGAAGAGAACTTCAAGATCATCAAGTCCAACCTTATTCCTAGCCCTATCAAAAACCAC
>WUAM01000287.1:94464760-94500531 GCA_024336885.1 Actenoides hombroni
AAAGAAGGCTGAGGGGAGACCTTATTGTCCTCTACAACTACCTGAAGGGAAGTTGTAGCGAGGCGGGAGTTGGTCTGTTGGTCCTGGTGACAAGTGACAGAGCAAGAGGAAATGGCCTGAAGTTGAACCAGGGGAGGTTCAGACTGGCTATTAGGAAGCATTTCTTTACAGAAAGGGTTGTCAGGCATTGGAATGGCCTGGCCAGGGAGGTGGAGTCGTCATCATCCCTGGAAGTGTTTAAGAGGCACGTAGATGTTGTGCTTAGAGACGTGGTTTAGTGGTTTTTGATAGGGCTAGGAATAAGGTTGGACTTGATGATCTTGAAGTTCTCTTCCAGATGAAACTATTCTATGACACTAGAAGAGGCAGAGGTGCCACCTAACATATTTCCACAGGTGTTCTCAGAAGGAATGCTTCTACTATGCACAATTTCTGTAGTCGTCAGTACCTCTTTTGAATAAAATACATTCTTCTTCACTTATCCCTGCTTTATCTTTTACTGAAAACTGTCCACTGAACAAACCTGGTTTATTTTGGTTTTCCTCAAAACGCTGACCAAGATTTAACTGATTGCTAATATGTGTTTTCTGGAAGAAGTGCAGTTTTGGTTGAGGTTGTAATACAATGATTAGTTTTATTGACTGTCCAGGAGAATACCTGATATCCACTTAGAGCCTAGCCATCATGAAACATTTCTGTGGACACTTGATAGTGAAAACAAACAAACTGCTGCTAATGGCAGCCTGAAGTTCATTTCCAGCAAATACGACTCTGAGCCAAGCTAAAATAACACCACAGACCTAGCCAGAGCTCACAAGGCTTGGTTTTCATGTTCTGCCATGGATTACTGCTAACTGCTGTTTGTGTTAGAAGTCACTCATTTCCCATTGCAGAGTCCCCAGCTTTCATGCCTCTCTTTGTTGTTATGTGACCTCTTGTACCTTTCCCACTTCATTTTATCTTTAAAATAGATATAGCACTTCTTCCTACTCAAGAGGGTAAAAATGATAGCAGTGTGTGACTCACTGTATTGTTCCAGGGTTGTAAAAAACAAGGACTGTTCTCGCTTTTGTCCATTGCCATTTGGCAGTCATTGCTCTTCTTTTTGTCTTTCTTCCTCCCACCTCCACCCCATCATGTTTCCACCTGACCCACACATATATTGTGACAACTATGTTATCTCTTGTTTCTATTCATGTTCTTGTTTATACAGAAGCATAACTGGTTATCTTAACGCAGGGCTGAGCATTAATTGATATTTGCACAGTTCTAAGCACGTTGGTGCTAGTCCCGCTGAGAGTTCAAAATGACTCAGAGCTCCTGGGTAGAAGCATTATAAGGAGGACATTTTTTTATCAGAACCAGACTTGCTGAGAGGTGGCAAAACTGTGTCCTGTAAGGAAATGATCGCGGAGAATGGGCATTGGGAATGGGGCAGGGCAAAATGAACACTCAGGACACCACGTAGACCAAACTTGGATATGTGTACCTCAAACTGTTTCCTTGACTAAATGCCTGCACCTCCTTTTCTCCTGATGGTGCCATAAAACAATACCAAACTGTCAGGTTAGATTTTAATTACATTTTAAAATATTGACTACTATAAAAGCCTATTTGAAAGCACAAAAGTGGCAGGTGCTGTGGAGAGTTTGTAGAAGTGAAAAAGAGGGGGATATATCACCATTTTTAACTGGGTAGGACCAGGCCCTGGTCTCCTTGAAGGGATGAGGGGCATCTGCTTCTGCAGTGGGATGTCTGTATTTTGTGTCTTAGGTATATTCAGCTGGCCACAAAGGGCAAAATAATGACAACAGCTTGCTTTTCTTAGAACGTGGACTTCCACTGACATAATTTAGAATGCCTGAAAATTTAAGAAAATTACCATGGATATGTTACAGCAAAATAATATTCTGGAGTTTTATGTATCTGTATTTCTGAAAAAAAATAATTTTCATTTTAACCAATCAGATAATTTGCTTTCTCTGTTGAAATGTTGTGTTGATTGAATTTTTAAATGGAAAAAAGGTGTGGAAAAAAACCTCAATAATTGCAGTCTCCAACTTACTGCTTCTACTGATTCTTGTATCATTGGTCTTCTCAACACAAAGGCTTTTCACTGTTTATTAAATAATAAAGTTTCACATTAAAATTTCAACTAGTTGCACTGGGGCTGAATTTAGGAAACCAGTTAGCTCTTTAGGGCTGCTGCAGTTAGTCAGTCATCTGCCCTGTGATGGCAGATCCAGAGCTATGATGGAGGTTAAAGCCACCTCCAAAGGCCACCATGGAATAGCAAACAGTGTCATGTTATCTTTTATCCCATAGAAGAAATCACAGGAAAAGCAAAGGTAGAATGGTGGTAGCAAAACTGCAGCCAAATGAAATGTGTTATTACTTTCTAGACTTTTATCGAAAGTACATTGGCAAAATAAATACAGATCTGTAGGAAATAGAAGAAAACAATTGAATAAATCTTTTTTTTTTTTTTTTTATGTCAGTGCTTTTCAAATGAGCACTGATCTTGGTGTAAGATTTGAAAGGAATATTTAGAATAAAGTAAAATGCATTTTAAACCAAGTTTTATTTTGCCAACTAAATCATTAAACTGGAGAAAATAATTTTCAAATATTTATTAAGTGTTCTTTAAATGTGCAATTATTCAATATGCTTTTATGTCTGCAGGCAGTATTTGCAGTATTTCATCTTTTTAGGCTACAGCTTAGTATATTAAGTCCAGGGTTTTCAAAAGACATTTCTGTGACCTCTGACTTCCTCTGAATGCTTGAATCTCTTCAACTCATTTTAGAAATACCATCATAAAATACTAGGGTACAATTTTCTTTGCAGAGGATTAAAAGGTTCTATATGCTAGACCCTCATAGAAACCATGAAAAAGACAATTTATATGCTTTTACCAGTTAAAAGCAAATTATACTTCCCTAAATTATACTTCCTCTGCATCAGCTGTAGAGAAACCCGGTTTATTTTATCCAAATTCCTTTCTCGACAACCCCCTGAAATTTTACATAGCTCTCAGGAAACTGAGGTGAAGTGCCAGAGGTTTAAAATGCCTGTGGAAACACCGTGTCTGCAGTGCTTCTACAGAACTGGGACTCATTTATGACCAGTTTGGTTCGTTGTCAGTAACACACTGGAGTGCAGGTTAGACAGTAGCAAATGTCTCCATGAGCTACACTAGAAAACGGAAGACACATTAGAAATCCTTTCAACTTGCATCACATTTTATAAATGTTGATTTATGAATCCAGCCAAACCTCTGCTTTGCTGGGGTACATGTACCCATTAATTTCAAGTAAGCTGGTATATATTTAAACTACATCTTTCTTTTTTTTTTTCAGTAACTGGAACAATATTTATTATTTTTTACACACTCGTTTAGCTTCGAAAATATGGAACATTATTATATTTGAGGATACCTGAAGTAGCCATCTGTCACTATGACAGCTATGCTATAAGCTAATATAAGGGAAATACTTTTAATGTTAACTTCTTTAGGATCCAACAGTAGAAGCAATTGCTTTTTTTTCTAAGATATTGACAACATCAGGCTATCTTCTCAGGTTCAGCCCCAAATTAACCAAGATCTGCAAAGTAAACAGGGGCTGGTATCTTGGCTTCTGTGACCTTCCATTGGAGGGAGGAGAGTTCCCATGGCTCAGTATGCTGCTGTCCCCTCTTGGCAACTTTTTTATTTCAGGACACTTGATCGGTTCACTAGGGTGTTGCATGGACAGACTGCTGACTGGTGATCATTTTGGAAGCATTATCCATTCATTGTCTTACCACTTTAGTTAAATTAATTTCTTAGCTTCATTCCACTGGACAGATCAGCACCTGTAACCTATAAATATATTTTCAAGCCAATAATTCAAAACCTTACAAGCTCCTATTGGGAAAATTTGCCTTCAGAAACTTACTTGTGATATATAATTAAAGAAAGGTGTGTACAAGAGAGAGAGCTGAGAGACCATGCAGAGAAGACTGAGCATGTCCATTCTCTGTAGCACTTGGCCCTGGCTCTCCACTGTGTTCTTTGTGGCCTTCTGTGGTTCTGAAACTTAACTGTTATTTTGCACATGGGATCTTTTTTGCCCACAATGAAGTGATAGTTGTGCTGAAAGCCATGATGTAAGGGTTTTAGGGAATGGACATGTGCTGCGTGCCTCAAGAGTATGGCACAAGGAGATGTTTAAGGGTACAAAGGATGCAGAGATGATGTTGGGGCACTCTGCAGGATAGCAGGAAAAAGATCTAGAGCAGAATCTACCTTCATTCTGCCATTTAGGAGTGGTCCCCAATCTCTTGTCAAAGTTTAATTTGTAGGGAAATTGGAGCAGTTTAAAATAGAGCTAAGGGTGACCCAGCAGTTATGCGGTGTGGATGATAAAGGGCTCATAAATGCACCCTGGGCTTTGGGTCCAGCAAGGGCACTCTGTCCAGTCCAGTAACTAATGATGAAGTTAACATTCATGTGAGGAACAAGATTGCCTTGATCAGTGCTGCCGGTATTCTTCATGTGTTACAGTGTTTTAAAATGCCATGATGAAAACAGCTTAAGAACATTGAATTCTTAATATTCTCATATTCTATATATTAACATCTTGAAAAGAGCACCTGGCCCCAAGTTTCCTCACTTCATAGAACAGAATAGAATCATAGACTGGTTTGGGTTGGAAGGGACCTTAAAGATCATCTAGTTTCAACCCCCCCTGCCATGAGCAGGGACGCCTTCTACTAGATCAGGTTGGTCAAAGCCTCATTGAACCTGGCCTTCAGCACTTTCAGGAATGGGACATCCACAGCCTCTCTGGGCAACCTGTTCCTGTGCCTCACCACCCTCGCAGCAAAGAATTTATTCCTATGATTTATTTTAAATCTTCTCTCTTACAGTTTAAAGCCCTTACCACTTGTCCTATCACTACACTCCCTGATAAAGAGTCCCTCCTCATCTTTCCTGTACTGAAAAGCCACTACAAGGTCTCCCCAGAGCCTTCTCTTCTCCAGGCTGAACAAGCCCAACTCTCTCAGCCTGTCCTCATAGGAGAGGTGCTCCAGTCCCCTGATCACCTTTGTGGCCCTCCTCTAGACCCACTTGAGCAGGTCTATATCTTATGCTGAACACAGTACTCTAGGTGAGATCTCACAAGAGTGGAGTAAAGGGGGAGAATCACCTCTCTCAACCTGCTGGCCACACTTCTTGTGAATGAGCAAGTGAACTTGCTTGACTGCAGAGTGGGGAGCTATTTCCTCTTCTTTCTTTCTTTGACTCCATCAGTCATGAGTAGTTTGCAGCACAGTACCTCAATGGAAGAAATGGAGAATTTCCCCTCCCCCTACTTTCTAACATAGCTAGGAGGCCAACGCATTGTGATGCAGCAGGTATCCAACCAAGAAGACCTGTCTTCCATGCCCCAAGAGACTTCTTAAATAATGCTCAGGCTGTATATTAAACATGGTCTCTAAGAACACCTCCACAGTGGTTGTATTTTAAAGGAAAATTACGATCCCTGTTGTCAGCTTTTGAAGATACCACGTAAGCACTTAAATCCAACAGAGATTTCAAGCCTGTACCAACGATCGGAGCCAAGTCTCCCAGAGAAATCGGATTTCTGACACAGCGATCTCAGCAGTGTTTTCTATGGGATAACTTCAATATTGCCATTATTCTCAGCTGACTAATGCTCTCTAGGGAACTTGCAAGTGTAATCCAGACTGAAGATCTCATCGTGCAGCCGAGCAACTTCAAGTTAAGGCTCGTATTGCTCGGTGTCATAATATTACTTCCCCTTTTGGACTGTAGAATTTTATTTTGAAGTATTAACCAGGATTTTCTTTCCTTATGTCAATATATTTCTGAAAGGATCTAATAAGCCTGATGATCAGATGATTGAGTTTTGCATGTGGGTTGCTGGTTTCCTCCTTTAGAACTGTCTATGTGTTGCTTTAATTAAAGCCTAGCATATTATTGAATTGCTGGAATGAAGAACCAGCAGGATTTTCAGTCTTTATACTTTGCAGCACATTTTCCAGCTCAGAGTGCTTTTCTTGTGTATCAGCTAACCACTAAAAAGTTGTACTGATTTATCCTTTTTTCCTCTGAAGGAAGTGTTGTGTTTCAGAGTGGTGCTGCTGGTTGCTCACCGCAAAACTTAAGCTTGCAGAATCCAAAGCCTTTTTTATTAACAGCAGATGTCAAGTAGTCCAAATGCCAGGGTTTATTTGATAGCAGTGATGTTTTTGATACCGTATCTATGTTGAATAAATTCTCTGGCTTTTTATTAAACATCCAGGAGAGCTATTTGCATGCTGGACAGATAGACTAATTACCTTTTTAATTTTTTTTTTGAGGGTGTGTTTTCCCAAGAGTGAATGATTACTATTTGACAGGTACTCTGAAATATCAGTGGCAGATTTGAGGCGTATTTGAAATTGTAGCATAAAATAGCTAATAACTAATAGTTGATAGGGAAGAGGGAAGCAAAAGACTTGGATATAAAACAGTCTTTTTTTTTTTTTCTTTTAAATGGTATATGATATTATGGAGTTGGCTGGCATTACAGAATTCTTGTAGTGTTGCAAATTAAAATAATTTTGAAGTTATTCAAGTCAACCATTTCATATTCATCTTCTGTGTCAGAAAAAAGCTTTTATGTGAAAATAAACTTACTGCAACATTATTAAATCCCTTAATTCAGTTGTTTGATGAGTTCTGTACCGTGATCACGTATAACCATGAAAGATTTTGTATACTTTAGAGAAACAATTTTTTGATGATTGTGTTTATTTTGTTTGTTGAGTTTATAATGCTGGGGTTTTTTATTCTACCTTCACTTCCACTTAATCCAAGGAGTTAATTTGAGTAATTTGTTTCCACACAGAATGTCTTTCAGGAAAATCTTTCAGGTTCTTTATAAATGCACTATATTCACTTTCCTCCCCCTGACAGATCCACAGTCTTTCTTTCCTCCTGTGCTCTGTGACCCAAATACACTTTCTCACATTGATGGCTCGGCAAGTGAAAGGTGGCTTTAATGAGGTCGCTCACATGCTTAAAGGTGTACCTGGTCTTAGATATCTGTTGAACAGAGAGGTTATTTTCATCTTGCTCTGTGCAGTTCAGATTCAGGTAATGATTTCTAACAAATTCTCTCTCTGGACGCCTTGTTCATTTTACTGGACTCATACATTTAATATGTTGGACTCAGAGGCTGTGTTTATAGGGCAATATAAATGTGGG
Source organism: Actenoides hombroni (assembly GCA_024336885.1). Taxonomy (NCBI): domain Eukaryota; kingdom Metazoa; phylum Chordata; class Aves; order Coraciiformes; family Alcedinidae; genus Actenoides; species Actenoides hombroni. Next base: position 94,472,019 of record WUAM01000287.1, read on the forward strand.
CCAGGGACCAGTCCCTTGCCCAAAGCCAAGTGGCACCACATGTCCCCTCATCCCCACTTCTGAGGAATTCCAATAGCTGGCTTACTGCAAGCAGAGCTCTTCAGAGCAGTTCGTAACAAAGCCAGAACTGCTGACTCAGGTGGACAAATCCACACATGGTGCTTCGGTTTCATCAATGCCCATCTTTTATTTAGCAGTGTAGATGAGCCCTCCAAGCTTCACTTCATTGCAGGTTGTCCCTTGAACTAGCTGCACCGCTGCTGAGGGTAGGCTTGCCTGATTCACAAGACTGGCTCATCTTGACCTCATCTTAAAGCAAAGGGTAGTGCCACCACACAGGCAGACTTCTTGGGGACCTTTGCTTGCATAGGTGAATGTGGGATGGCCCTGCTGAGACACAGGACTGCTGAGATAGGTGGGAGAAATAGACCCAGTATCTATTACATTTCTGTTCTCTGCGTGCTGGTTTACATGCTTCAGCAAATAAAGCATGGTTTTATCAGCAGAGTATATTTGTCTTTGGCTTCTGTTGGACACTTCCACTTGCAAAATTGCTCCAGCTGGAGTTGTAAGCAAATGATTTCTTTATTATTCATAGCAGCAGGTGCTGCAACAGCCTTTTGGCTAGAGTTGTACTCTCTTGGCCCATGGTTTCTATATATTTGATTAGATGGTGCCATGCTGCTCAGATGGGATGCTAGTCCTCCAGTAAATGTATTTTGTTATACAATCAGTTATATAGTGCATTATCATTATTATTTCCATAAATCAATTTCAGTTGGCAGCTTTCTGTTGCTACTTTGGGATTGTTCCAGCAACAATTTGCATCCTTGTTGTATGGCATCCTAAAAAGATTTTGGAAGTTAACATAGCCTGGGTTTAATTTCATAATAGCTGGTGCCCTTCTGGCTGTGCTAGAACACAGAAGCAGCACTGACATATTTATTTTGATTCACACATCATTTATGTATTCTTCAAGAAGTGCCTATCCCAAGATTCAGTGGAGTAATTTAGGCACCACCTCCAGTGTGCTTATGCCACTGTTGTGATGCTAAAAGTATGTAAAAGACATGTACATAAAGTGTTTAGGGACATGGTTTAGTGGTGGGATTGGCAGTGTTAGGTTAATGGTTGGGCTCAATGATCTTGAAGGTCTTTTCTAACCAAAATGATTCTGTGATTCTATGATAAAAATCAGGTGCTTGTCCCCAGCGGGGTGACTTAGACCAATGCAGTTTGCTGCACAGTGGAGGGACAGAATGATGTTCCTCATGCAGAAAGGCAGCCCAAAAACCCAGCATGCTGATACAGGATCTCTCTGTCCCTTGCCAATTAATACAGCCCATGTCTGAATTTCTCACTCCTCTATGGAACTGAGATGCTTTTACTAGAGTCCTTTCCTGTGGGTTCGGCACTGACTCCTTAAGTGATGCTGCTAGAGAAATTTTGGCTTGTAGTGCTGTAGTTCTTCTCCTTACTCTTCTTAGAATGAGCCAGTGTATAAAAATTCAGGAAAGAAGTTGAATTTCTTTTTCAGCCAGATGGGAATCAAAAGCACATTCTCCCTTGGTAGGCTGTAGAAGACCTAGGGAGAGACATCTATGACTAAGAGCAGAAGAGGTCTGGCACAAGGGTCTGTGCAGGTGCCACAGAGCCTGGCACTGGTGGGCCCTCACTAGGGAAGGGGCTCAGCTCCAGTCTCCGTGGGCATTTTACCATCACTGAGCTAAAAACTGAAAAGGAGCCTGGCTGAAATGTGTTCAGATCAATTCAGTTCAGACAAGCACACAGCAATGTGCAGGAGCCACAGCTGGCCTCAACTTGGAGCTAAAGCCACACTACAAATTGCCATTAACAAAACCTGATCTGGATTCAGCCACTTGTTATTTTCCCATCTAGAACCTCACTTGGTCTCTTCTGGAAAAAAAGACAGGCTAACTTCAGCTGCTGCTCAGGCAGACTTTCAAATGAAGGAAGAGGCTTTTTTTACAATGAAATTGCCTTGCAGAAGGAAAAAAACTTGCAGTCTAGCTGTGCTTTTCCTGTTATTAAGAGAGATGCTTAACTAGTTCAGCTCCGTGCTTAGAGGAGGAAATTTTCAATATCTCAGTAAAATTCTTCACTACATAAAAGGTAAATAAACCCCATGTTTTTATAGACAAATTTCTACAGAGGCTGCAGAGACAATATTGACTGAAGAGATAACAGAGTATTTGGTACATCTGATGGAAGGGTGCAGATGGTTGTTCACGTGGGGACAAGCAGATGATCAGAACAGGGAGTGTGTCACTGCAAGGTACAGGAGTGTCTGCCTTTTCAACTAGGGCACTTCACACCTGTGAGTTCAGTGGTACCTGAAAGAATCAGTTCAGCCTTCAGTTTACTAAAAGAAATAATTAGGTGTTTCACACATTATGCTACTTTAATTTACAAGCTGCACTGCTGGAGAGTTGATGGATCTATCATATAAAAGGAGAATGGGTGATGTGCATTGAATCACTGGCAACAACCTCCTCATTTGGGCACTGAAAACTATGAAAGAGAAAAGAAATGGAGCAAGAGATGCATCCAAGTATGGTGTTAACGGTACCACTTTCAGTTAGCATGGCAGACCTAAAGCAGGGAGATGAAAAATATGAAGAAAACAGCACAGCAAGTCTGTTTGGCCACATCCCTTGGACAGAGGGACCCTCTCCTGGTCACAGATGAACAGGAACCATCACTCTGTCACTCCAAGCTGCTATAGACAAAGTGTCCTCTGTTTCCCACCTGTCGGTACATCTGCCCACACATCTTGCTGGCAGCTTCTGTGCTCCCTGAGCCTCTCCAGCATCATGAGACACTTTCAGGCACATTCCAATGTGCTAAACCTTATGAATCCTTGTGGCATATACCTTGCGTATGCCAGAGACTGCTCCTAAGGTCACTCCCTGCAAGACAGGTGAACCTGGTTTGGGACTGGGCACAAGGTTGTCCTTAGCAAGCAAAACTAGATATTCCCCATGATTTTTATTGATGAGCTTTGGATTTAATGCCCTGTGTTAAGGTGGAGATGATGTTGAAAAATGACATATATTGTCATCTGGAAATGTGGAACTTACTTGAAAGAAAAAAATGTATAATTATTAAACAAAAATTAATTTCTGTCTTATAGGTGCTGTTTCAGAAGCTGTGTAAGGAAAAAGCAGGTAAGAAAATGCATTACTTCTTTGAAGTTTCTTGGTGGCTTATGTAGACATATATGTGTTGATAGAGGACCCACGGAGATCTCTGCTATTCTGAGTTATTTAGTGCAGTTTCTATGATCACTTCCATGCTGTTGTTCAGTGGTGTAGGACTTGAACGATTCTTAGAAAAGCTGATAATTCAGCAACTTTTGACTTGCACCTTGCAACATGAGTTCTGAAATAAGAGGGATAAAGCCAAATATTTGTTACTGGTGTCAGAGTGGGACTGAGGGACTTGCCACGGTGCTGGTGGACATGAGGTGAGTCAAGGTGAAGTGTACCTGAGTGCTTTTTCTGGCTCAGTGCTCACACAGCGGCTGAGTCTGGTGAAGAGGCTTCATTACAGAGGCACATTTTCCAAAAACTGTAGCATCCCACCCCAGGCCTTGTACCGAGTGGCAGAGCTGTGGTGACAGAATCACTCCGTAGCACGAGCTCGCTAGCCAGTTAATGCAGTTGTCAGTATTAACAACGTGGGTGAGTTTGACCATTATGGGGGAATTATTTAGTTACAGCTGACGTTCTGTGAGGCACGGAGATCAGAGCAGTAAGTGGAGTTAAAGACATGGATACCCTGAACCCCATGTACATGAGCACGCCAGTAGCTAAGGAAAGGTTTTGACAGAGAGATATGCACACAGAGATCCTGATTCAGCAAGATACTTCACACACAATTAAACCCGCATTTGACAAAACCAATTCATTGCAACGAGGAGTAAACTACTGCTTGGATGATTTGCTTAATTGAGGGTAAATGTCCTTATTAAATTGTAATGAAGCACAATGAAGAAATACAGAGAAAAGAAACTGCTTTCCAGAATGTGGGTTACTGGAAGTTAATAACAGCCCCACAGTTTTGCAAAAAGAAATGTCCCCAAAGTCTAAGTGAATCCTCATTCTCACAGAACCCTTTGCCAGCTAGAAATATTTCAGTTATAAAACAACTGACCTCCGGAGTCGCCCATTTCCGACTGCTTTTTCTGTTTCATTAGTCAATATGTATGCAGTGTGTGTCAATTAAAATGAAAGCAATTGGACATTGTTGCTGCAATTATCCCTCTGTCCCTAGATGATTTAGCATATTTCTTTTTGGCCTGAAGGACTAGTTTAAGCCAGTTTGCTAACTCAGTGATTTCTTCTTGCTCAGAATAGCATCTGCCTCTGCTCTAAATTGCATCCTCAGTTCTTTCCAAGGGCCACCTTAACTCTGTTAGAAACAGATGAATGAAGCCTTTTGCATCCAGTGTCACTGATTCAGTGGCTCTGCTGGCAAACATGCGGGCTTAGCAAAATGCCAGCAACCCTGGCCTAGAAAACGCAGGTCTCCGTCAGCAATTTTGTCCTCGTGTACTTAACATCAGGTCAACAAAACATGGAGGTTGTTGAACGTAGTATAAATATAAGTGTTTTCATTCATATTCTGTGCACGTTAACTTTCTCCGCTTTATGAATTGTATGTGGATTTATTCAATGATGGTATTTGCCAATGAAACATATGCCTGTGCTTTTCCAAAGCTAAACAAATCCCATCAGTTTTGAGATTGATTTAGGAAAACACATCAATGGCACATAGATTTTAAATAAAACTGATTATTTTAGCAATGCACCTGTTTTCCACTATGATTCACTTTTGGATTGTTTTACTTTAATGATAGCATTAATTTTGTCACCAAAAGAGGTAAGGTTTAGCACCCATCTTTACAGTAGAACATGACGGTTGAAATTTTGATAACTGCAGACATGAAAGAAGAATGACAGGTCATTTTCTGACACAGTTTGGTCACTGAGGTGGAACTTTAATCATGGAAATCTAGCATATGATAGAGCTGGTAATAAATTTATCGTTAAAATGCTTCTGGCAGAAAATGCCCATTTCTTCAAACTGAACCATTTTAAAGGAAAAGGTTAGCATCCATTAATTTCTGTTTCAAGTAATTTCTGTAAAATAGATTCACATATCTTGACATGTGATGATATAACGGTTTTCAAAGTGAGAAAAATTCATTTCTATTTGGCTTTAAAACTTTTGCCTTAGAAATTTGTTAGGTTAAAGCATTAAAAAAGAAAAAGAGAAAGTGTGATTTAAATTTAGAAAAATAGACAAATCTATGTCTTGAACTGAGTGACGGGGGTCCTTCCAGATTTTCAGTTCCTAAGCATTTCTGGTATCCTATATTCCTTTTTTTCTGTTTTGGAATTTCTCACCTGAGAACACCCATCCTGCACATATCGACCACATACACAACACAGAACTCTCCTGCTCAAGTTTATTTTCATAGAATCATAGAATCACAGAATCATTTATGTTGGAAAAGACCTTTAAGATCATCAAGTCCAACCATTAACCCTACTCTACGAAGTCCACCACTAAGCCAGATCCCCAAGCACCACATCTATATTGCTTTTAAACATATCCAGGGATAGTGACTCAACCACCTCCCTGGGCAGCCTGTTCCAATGCCTGACAACCCTTTCCGTGAAAAAAGCTTTTCCTAATGTCCCATCTAAACCTCTCCTGGTGCAGCTTGAGGCCATTCCCTCTTGTTCTATCACTAGTTACTTTTGAGAAGAGACCAGCACTAACCTCTATACAACCTCCTTACAGGTAGTTGTGGAGAGCGGTAAGGTCTCCCCTCAGCCTCCTTTTCTTCAGAATAAACAGCCCCAGCTCCCTCAGCCACTCCTCCTAAGACTTGTTCTCCAGGCCCTTCACCAGCTTAGTTGCTCTTCTCTGGACCTGCTCCAGCACCTCAATGTCATTCATGTATTGAGGGGCTCCAAGCTGAACACAGTACTCAGTGTGTGGCCTCACCATTGCCAAGTACAGAGGGACAATCACCTTCCTGATCCTGCTGGCCACACTACTTTAGATATAGGCCAGGATGTTGTTGGCCTTCTTGGTCACCTGGGCACACTGCTGGCTCATATTCAGCCATTTGTTGATCAATACCCCCAGATCCTTTTCTGCCGAGCAGCATTCCAGACACTCCTCCCCAAGCCTGTAGCATTGTCTGGGGTTGTTGTGGCCCAAGTGCAGGACCAGCCACTTGGCCTTGTATAAGCCTATATAAGTGGCCTTAGCCCATTGATCCAGACTGAACAAGTCCCTCTGCAGAGTGTCCCTACTCTCAAGCAGATCAACACTCCCACCCAACTTGGTGTCGCCTGCAAACATACTGAGGGTGCATTCTTTCTCCTCATCAAGATCATTAAACAGAAGTGGTCCCAATACTGAGCCCTGGGGAACACCACTCATGACCATCCACCAGCTGGATTTAACTCCATTCACCACCACTCTTTGGGCCTGGCCATCCAGCCAGTGTTTTACCCAGCACAGCGTATGCCTGTCCAGGCCTGGGGCAGCCAGTTTTTTCTTGAGAATGCTGTGGGAAACAATGTCAAAGGCTTTACATAAGTCCAGGTAGGCAATATCCACAGTCTTTCCCTCATCCACTAGGTGGGTCATCTTGTCATTGAAGGAGATCAGGTTCATCAAGCAGGACCTGCCTTTCATAAGCCCATGCTGACTGGGCCTGATCACCTGATTGTCCTGTATATGGTGTGTAATGGTACTCAAGATGATCTGCTCCTTGACTTTTCCTGGCACCGAGGTCAGACTGGCAGGTCTGTAGTTCCCTGGATCCTCCTTTCAGCCTTTCTTGTAGATGGGCGTCACATTTGCTACCCTCCAGTCCACTGCAACCTCCCCAGTTAGCCAAGACTGTTGGTAAATGAGGGGGAGAGTCTTGGTGAGCACTTGTGCAAGCTCCCTCAGGACTCTTGGGTGTGACCCATCCAGCTCTATAGACTTGTGTATGTTTAAGTGGTGTAGCAGGTCACTGACTATTTCCTCTTGGACTGTGAAGGTCTCATTCTGCCCCCCCCCCACCCCGTTTTCCAGCTGAGGGGGCTGGGTGTCTAGGGAACAACTGGTTCTACTACTAAAGACTGAGGCAAAGAAGGCATTGAGCACCTTAGCCTTTTCCTCATTCCTTGTCAATATGTTTCCTCCTGCATCCAATAAGAGATGGAGATTCTCCCTAGTCATTCTTTTGTTGTTTATGTATTTATAGGAACATTTTTTATTGTCTTTAACAGCAGAAGCCAGGTTGAGTTCTAGTTGGGCTTTGGCTCTCCTAATTTTCTCCTTGCATAGCCTCTCTACCTCTTTGCAGCCCTCCTGAGTGGCCACCCCTTCTTCCACAGTTCATAAACTCTCCTTTTGTTCCTGAGTTCCAGCCCAAGCTCTCTGTTCAGCCAGGTGGGTCTTCCCCACCAGCTCGTCTTCCAGCACACTGGGACAGCTGCTCCTGCGCCTTTAAGACTTCCTTCTTGAAGTGTGTCCAGCCATCCTGGACTGCTTTACCCTTCAGGATCGTATCCCAAGGGACTTTTTCAATCAGTCTCCTGAGCTTGTCGAAGTCTGCCCTCCTGAAGTCCAAGGTGGCTGTTTTACTGACCCCCCACTTTACCTCACCAGGAATTGAAAACTCTGTCATTTCATGATTGCTATGCCCAGGACGGCCTCCAACCATTAATTGCCCCACAAGTCCTGCTCTGTTCACAAGCAGCAGGTCCAGGAGGGCACCTTTCCTTGTTGGGTCCCTCACTAGCTGTGTCAGGAAGTTATCTTCTACACACTCCAGGAACCTCCGGGATTGTTCTCTCTGCTGCATTTTTTTTTTCCAGCAGACATCTGATAAGCTTAAGTCCTCCATCAGAACAAGGGGTAGCAATTGTGAAACCTCTCCCACCTGCTTATAGAATATTTCATCCACCTCTTCTTTCTGGTTGGGTGGTCTATAACAGACTCCCATCACAATATCAGCCTTGTTGGCCTTCCCCCTGATTCTTACCCATAGGGATTCAACCCTATTATCGCTTTGATTAATTTGTAGGCATTCATACATCTCCTTAAGATAGAGGAACACGCCACTGCCCCTTATTACTCACCTATCCCTTCTGAAAAGTTGGTAGTTGTTGATTGCAGCACTCTAGTTGTGCGAGTCATCCCACCAGGTTTCTATGATGGCATCTCTGTCATGGTTCTCGCTGTACAGTGGCCTCCAGCTCCTCCTGTTTATTGCCCATGCTGCACCATTTCCCTCTTACATTATCACTTCTTATTCTTTCTCATTGCCTTTTGTAATTTTTTCTTCTGACTTTTTTCTTGTTCTCAGACAGAACTCTCAAGGCCCAAAAAAGTCATTTCCAGAGGTACCAGTGGGCAGCACCCTGCCCTCCCCACCATACAGCATTGACCATTTTGGATGGAGGCGGCCCCTGCAATCCCATCCCAGGAGGAGCTGGGGATGCATAGGGCAGCTTAGAGCTGCTGCAGCCAGGGTGGGGAGTCCTGCAGTCCTTTATCCAGGGCTGGGCTGTCCTTGGCTTCTAGTTGTTTGTCATTCTCCACATAAACCATATTTGTGTGTGAGAGGGGAAAACTCTGCCCTTTGGACGGTTGTTGTCTCTCTTGCTTGCATTTTATTTTACATATTTTTATTTTATTTTTCTTTTTTACAAATCAAAGGAATATTTTGAGGCTTTCATTCCCTGGATTTGCAGCAAGTCCCTTGTAACATGTTAAGCAGGATACCTGAAATGTGCCCTAGTAAAAACTGCAGCTGCCACTCCAGCCAACAACCTCCTTTCCAGTACCAGCACTGCTGGCAGTGTTGCTGCATGCTAGCCAGGCCTACTGCCATTATTTCCAGATGTAATGAAAGACCGGTACTTTTAACAGTGCATACTGGAGATAATGATGTTCTGACCATTTAAAACACTGTGCATTTGGAAAAAAGTATTAAATAGCGGTAAGATGTGACTCTAGAGCATTAATTTATTCTGCTTTCTATTATCTTTAATAGCAACAAGATGCAGCATGAGTTGGTGGCTCCCTGGGTACCAGGGACAGACATGGGAACAAGGTCAGACACTGCTGCAAGATGGTCAGACATGGCCCAGGGGACAGGGATGGGCCAAGGATTGGATGGGATGTCAGTCTACGGGTTAAGTTCCATGGCCAGGCAGGGCAGTGGCAGAGCTGGACAACAGCCCTGCTGCAGTATTGTGGGGATGGGGTGGACAGACCTGGGTTGGACTGAACTGGGATTCCACAAAGACTTGGAAATGTATATATTTATATAATTGCACACTACTAGTAAGTGCAGTGTTATTAGACCTGGATTGCAAATGTGATGTTACCCTAAGCCTTTAAGATTCAAGTTAGCAAAGTGCAAGGAACAGTTGCAAGAGAAAATAAGCACTTTGGAGTGAAAAAACTGTTTTTTCACATAGACAGGCTTACCCTTGGTCTCTAGGCTAGCAAGTTGTCTCTTGGCTTTCTGCAGAAGCAGTAGACAAGAAGGCAATTCACACTTGAACTGTTTGTACACGATGGTAACGAATAAGCAACTTTTATGAATATGTGAAAAATAGCCTACTCTGTGGCTTTATTACAATCTGAAACCTCCATCTGAACCCATCCACTGAACCCTGCTTTCTTTGAGAGTGAACACAGCTATCCTGGTGGTAACTGTGGTTCTAACCACAGAGAACACCTTGGTTGGCTGCTCCTCTTGGCATCAGGTTGGTGCTGGGTTTTCAGATAGTCTGTGGTAGTCACTATTAAAATCTGTCTGACTGATGCTATGCATCCTTACTATCTCCTAGTATATGTCTTAGTAAAAATCATTCTATTCAGCTTAAGTGTTCTGGCTGCCTAATGTATTTTAAGGTTATCACCACATAGCTCAAGATGGCTAACACAGAACACACTTCATCCCTGGTAGGGAAAATGAGCTCTAGCTTTGCTGACAAAAATCTGAAGTCAGATTAAAAGCTGACACATCCTCTATTTTAGTGGTATGTATGAAACACTAAATATAGCAGCACGCTGGTGTATTTGCTGATGCATGGTAATGTGGTCTGTAGCAGAACGGCAATGGGCTGGCAAGGAAGATGGTGCACTGCAGTAATACAATAAAATCCTCGTGTGACCTTGGCCGTTTCAGAAGTACTCTGTGCATAATTGCGTATCCTTGACTGATATATTGCAAAATTCAGAGAGAGGCGGTTGTGGTCCCAGGGCTTTAATGAACAGCCTGATCCTGCAATATTTGTCTGGGTGTAATGCTAATTGACTTCAAGGAGAGGTCTCCATAGTGTAAGAAACCAGAACTGTGCTATACAGCAGCCGTATATGAACAGCTGCCAACAAAGGGACTGATTCTGGGACCCGAGAGGGAACTGCAACTCCATCTGGCTCTTGTTAGAAACTGTAGGCACTTGGTTCATCATAACCCATGTAGGTTAGTTCCCACTGGTTACATATTTTTGTGTTTCCTTGGTCATAAAACATTTTATGCTCATGTTTACCTTTGTTGCGTCCTGGGGCAGGAGTTACGGTTTAATCGCACCGTGAACAGGGAAATGGCTCACGGAACCATAATCTGGTCTGGGATTTTCCTCTTGTTCATGGGGAGATGGAGAAGGTGAACTCTTTCAGCCTTTCACTTGCCAGGGATGCCTGGAGTGCAGTCCAGTGTGCTGGAGTGGGAGCTGAGGCTGTGGCCATGAGTCCCCTCATTCCGTCCTCTGCAGGGAAGTGCAGCAGCTGGGTTAGATGTTCTGCAGTCTCTCCCAAGATCTACGTAGTACTCCTGTCTCCTGCTGTCATTACTCCAACTACAAGAGTTTACACAAGATGAGAACCCAGTTAAATAACTGGAGAAAATAAAGCCTCATCCAATGATCCCGTGCATTTACTAGAAAGCAGAGTGCGGTCACTTTGACATGTTTCCATCACAAAGCTGGAGATGCTTACTTTGGACTGAAGAATGAACAGGCTGTTCTCCTCAGCAATGGTATAGAGAAAGTAAACTAGTGAATAAACCCAGCTGTTTGGTGGCTTTGGCCTGTTAACTGGTTAAACGCTGTATTGCTCAAATGAGAGTAGGTAGACTTGGTGCTTGTCCTGCAGTCAGTGCATCACAGGATCCTTTCATTTGGCTCCTATTCTAATTTCTCTGCAATGCCAATTTGGCTCGCACAATGAGGCAATGAGATTGCCTCTTCCTGCTTGTATGTTCCTTTCATAATCAGAAATGATAGAACAAACCCCTTCTTTGTTCTTCTGAAAAGGCAAATCTTTGCTACTCACCTCCTACTGATGTATTGGAGCAGCTGAGGGCAAACTGTGATCCTCAGCTCTCAAAAGCAAGAGGAAAATGAGAACCCTTACTGTATATATCTCAGGACATTGTTGTTTCTAAAAACAAACAAACAAAACAAACAAACAAAATGCCCAAAAAACAAAAAACCCAAACCAACCCCATGGGTGTAGATTAAAAATATATATGTTTACTGGTTTAGCATGTGAATTATAGAGAAAAGCTTGATCTGTTAAGAAGTATTCTGGATTGTATAGAATAAACTTCTGAAACTATGAAGCAGTAATATAATGACACTCTATACACAGACTAATACCCAGTGTCATTCTTAATATCTTCCTCCATTTCCCTGCTCCCTTGTTCTTTCTGTAACTTGAATTTTCAGTCAAGATTTTTAATAAGAAAGAAAAACATTGAAAAGACTAAGGCTGGTAAATGTTAAAAATAGTATCTAGACAATAATTGTACAAAACATAGGTGGTTTCAGAATGAAGGTATTGTAAACATATTTCCTAGCTCATTTTTGTTTACAGTTTGGATTCCTAAGGAGAACTGAACACTAAACAACTGCTAGATGAGCTTGGGTTTTTACCTACTCTTGAGATGTGAGAGGAACATTGCTGTAAATGGTGATCTAACGCAAATGGATAAATTGGTCAAAAGATCAATTCCTAGGGATTAACTGTTGAGGTTTCATGTTGTATCGGAGTGACACATAACTCCTCTCTGAAAAGCTCAGGACTCAACATAGATTTTGTGCTGTTTCTTTGTTTGCAAGTCAGGCATGCAAACACAGAGGAATGCTTCTGGCTGGAATATGCTTAATGTAAGTTATTTGGGGCAATAAAGCTATCAAACGAAGCAGCCAGCTCCTGGCCTTCTGCAACATAGGACGTTTTGTGGGACCACAGTCAGATCAGGACACTGTTTCATGCTATTGAACAACCTGCTGTAGGGCAACCTCTGCTCAGAGGAAGTGACCTCAACACAAAAAGACAGTCTCTGTGTAGCTGTGACTGGCTATGGTCAGAGGTACCAGTCTCTGCTTCCATGAGCATCAGAGATGTGAAACGTTCTGCTGTTCCTGGTGTTAGAATTGAACGCAGGATCTCTAGGCCTGAGCCTCAACACCTTGCGTTTGAGTGATAACCACATTCACGTGAAGCAATTAATCACTGAATAAGCCTCTCCCTACATATAATAGGACCACTAGAGGAGGACAAAGAGCTGTGTAGTGCTAATGTCAACTACAGGGGCACCTTCCTAAGAAACAGGAGAGTTGTTTTAGCAACTGAAAACCATCCACCCTCTGCCCTTCCTGTTCTCTGTATTAGATTCCATCCAGACCAGCAAGTTGCTATGACAGAAATGCACATAGAGATGCTGATATTTATTGAGCGCCCAGCACAAGGCAAAACCAAGTTAGTAATTTGCACCACACTGTCAGGCTACAGTTGAAGTGAAGCAATAGGAGGAAGCCAGAGCCGCATATGAACACAAATGACATGCCAAAGCTGTCCCATGTGTAATTTTGTTGCATATAATGGCATTTATCAGCTGTGAGTTTGATTCTGTGTCTTTATGAAGGCGGGCAGTAAGAAAGGCAAGTTCAAGAAAACCACTGGCCAGAAAGTTGCTTTATATGTGGGTATTATTAAGTGGATCCAAAATTCCTATTCTAGCCTTGGTGAAGTGTTGGCTTTGGACATGGGGTCTGAGAAAGTGATGGCTTTAGGCTTTTATTTGAAATTTGTTTATATTAGGTACATACCTACGCTGGATTTTTTTTTGTTTCTCAAGGACTGTTATATAAGGCTAGTATGTATGTCAGGACAATTTGTTTTAAAGCAGAAGGACAGATCTTTCCCTGGTGTAATTCCTGTGAAAGCTAATGATTTTCCATCAGACTTGACTTAAGCATCAATTGAATTCTTCTTTAAAATTAAGCAATATGATTAAATAACCAGGAAGTTACTTAGCACTCTCTGTCTGCAAGACAGAGGCCTGCTTGATTGCCATGCAGGGTTCTAGTATGAGCTGCAAGCTTTTGAATAGGAAAGACAGACTGCTGTGTGTGCAATGTTTGAAAATTGGCTTGGGTGACTTCTATGTGGAAATGTAAAAGGAAATGCTGAATTTATTTTTAGGCAAAGTTGATGGAAAATACATTTATTCAATGAACTACTACTGAATTTTGGGTTTTTTTAATTAACTTGAACAGTTACAGTTGTCATTGTATATTGCTTAGTAATAACTGTAATTTTGTGGAATTCTCAGTTTACCAGGGGTGTAAGGGTTTCTCCTTACTTTAAATTCAATCCTTGCTTCAAAATGTGATTATATGTGATACATAATTATCACTAAGATAACACTTGCTAGTGAGAAAACCTTGGTTTTAAGTCAGGAAGATGTCTATCTGTAAGCGTCATTGAAGTTATTGGACTGGTTGAAAGGTTTTCAAGTCCATAATTTTCAATTTCTTTTAAAATTGCATTAATTCTGAGTAGTAAACTGAGTCTAGCATAGAGTCTTGCAGTTCTTTCCTGTAGAATATTAAGGATTCATTCTTTGTGCAACCTAATGGTAGAGATGTGGGTGCTGGTCTCTTTGCCCAATGAACAAGTGATAGGACAAGAGGAAATGGCCTCAAGTTGCACCAGGGGAGGTTTAGGTTGGATATGAGGAAGAATTCTTTGTAAGGGTTCTCAAACATTGGAACAGGCTGCCCAGGGAAGTGGTTGAATCACTGCCCCTGGCTGTGTTTAAAAGTCATGTAGATATGCTGCTTACACGACGTATAGAGTGGGGTTAATGGTTGGACTTGATGATCTTGAAGGTCTTATCCACCCTAGATGATTCTATGATTCTAATACTGCACCGATTGCTGCCATTGTCAACTTGGTGGGGGTATGATTAGTCTCTTAATGATGCTTTTATAGCTATATAAAAAGGTATTTATATCTGCAAATAAAAAAATACTTTCCACTTCTCACAACATTTCAGAATCAAACAACTCTTCTATGTATTTGAGGAAATGGGAAGCTCGGGAACTTTCTATGTCATAAAATGTGTATAATTTTTTTATCAAAACTACAGTTTACTTGGATTGCAAATTAAGTAATTTATTATATTTAAATTTTTTGTAGTGAGGTAGTGACAGTGGGCCTCTGGCATGGAATTGTGTCCTTCTGAGCACCATGCAGGCAGAATGGCAGAGTCCTTCCCTCAAACCTTACAGCCTTACATTACTGTCAATGTTCTACATACAAAAAGGTGAATGTTAAGACATTCACATTTCTTTCCAATTTAGCACTCAAATAAGTTTTCAAGACCTTATTTTCATGCATGTTTGTCCATGAGCTGATTCATGTCCAGGTTATGGTCCCCATCCTGCCAGGTGCTCTTTGCTGTGCCCCTTGTCCATACCAAACTCGTCACTGGGAGGAGCTTATGTTGGCACTGTGGTTGTACAGAGAGCCTCTGTATCTGCTCATGCATGTCTGAGCACTCATCTGAGCTGTTAGCATTGGCTCAGCCAGCAGCAGGTCAAGACTTCTATGTATAGAAAAATTGGAGAATGAGTGGCTGAGGCCTGGAGTGTTGGTGCTCCACTCCTGTCAAAGACAGAAGGATCTAGTGTGCAAAAAACAGGAGTGAGAGACTCAGAGAACTATTTCTTCTGTTCCTGTTTCCCAAAGCATCAGAGAGGAAATACGGAAAGGAATAATTACAACATCCCACAACTGACTGGTCTTCCTTAGAACAGTAGTTGCCTTACTATCCATGCCAGGCCTCCATTGAGAGAAGCCACTAGTTTTGATTTCCACAGTCTTTTAGTAGGCAAAGCAGGCACAAGACCATAGGTACTCTGGCATCACTAGGAGACTGCTGATGTTGGCATCTGTTTTAGGTATAGAACATAAAGTTAGCCCTGCTTTTCACGCTCTTCCTTTTCTTGTCTGCTCACCAACATATTGTTGAAATCCTCAGTTTACAGCTCTCCAGACTCTCATTTGGTAACAAAAATGTAAGATGAGTTTCCAAAGTTAAGCTAAACTTTTCCTGCTATATATTTTCACCTATTTATAAGACAGAACTGATGCAGTTCACAGAGAAGTCATTTCCAGTGGTTTTGTTCCCTCAGGTTTGATCCTTCTTTAACTGAAGTCTGTGGCACACTGACCTTGACAATGTCAACAGAGGCCAAGTGAAGTAATGAAGTACTAGAGTTCTGTTGTGTAGGGCCATGGGGTTGTTGAGTATGCATCACTGTCCTTTGGAAACCACGGAGCTACCTCTGTTTACAGTGTTAGGCTTATTTCATCATTACCCTTTCAGATGTTACAGAAAAGCAACTCCTGGTTTTTTTGGCAGGAAGTACTCCCCCACACCCACTTAAGACTCTCCTTCTCTTTGCCTCCTCTCCTGTGAGCAAAAACTTTGTCAAGAAAGCACATTCGTTTGAGCCAGGAACAGAGGCAGCTGATACTCGGCTAGTTATTTCAATTGCCTGGCTGGTAGGGGTTGGGGGGAACAGATAATGTCAAGATTTCCTCTGCATTCCAGATCTGTTTTCCTCCTACGGTTAGCAGTGGCGAGTGTGACTTTTCCCTCTCAGCTTTTCCCACAGTTAGTAAGACTTATCTGACAAGAGACTTAGTGTCAACTGTCCAAAACTAGCTAGGAGATATCGTCCTTTCACCACTCCTGTGCTGTTATTGCTTATCAATGTCACTCTCCAGCTTAAATGACTGGTTAATTTACAGACATACTGAGACAAAGTCAGTTCTGTTGCAGATCCATTGAGTACAGAGGAGTTACACTGGGAGTGAGTTTAGCTGTAGGTGTCTGAAAAGCACAAGTGGTAGGAATGTGATACTAACAGAAGCAAGAGCAGTGCAACAGTCAAAACAAAAAGGAAGCCCTGAGCTTTGGCAAGATTCCTATTTCAGATTTCTGGAGTGTGATCCAACTAGGTGTTCATGTTTTACAGCTCATGATGCAAGAGAAAAGTTGTTATTCAACAACAAAACAATTCCAGCATCTCCAAACTGTATGTAGCCCATGTTAAAAAAGAACAAAAGGAGAAATAAGTCATAGGATTTCAGAACAAAAGTTATATTGGGAATCATTAGGACTGTGCTTTTAACTCTATTAAAGACATTAAAAGACTAGAGTGAAACTGAAACACACTTGCCCTGAGCTATTCAAATGAGCCTACAATGATTAAATACTGAAATCCTATTAAAATCCACAGAAACAAGAAACATGAGATGGAATTGATACCTCCAGCTTTACCTATAGTGTAAGATGGCTTTCTAAGCACCACTTCTGTCAGTGAGGGGAGAGAGCCATTTTCAGAGTGTAACATTTTCTTCATCTGGATCAAGTCCTCCTCCATAGGTCTGCAGTAACACCGCTTCTAGGCATCTGGTTTGAGGTGAGATGAGTCACCCTTTGAGGGACATCCCTCCATCCCAGCTTCCCACCTCACTCAGTTCTCTTTTAACAATGGGTGCCTATAAGTCAAGGAATGGGAATCTAACAGCTATTACTATTGAAATTTTACTCACATTTCTGATTCACGGATAATGTTAAAATGAATGAAGTGTAAACCCAAGCATTTTCCAGTTATGCTTAACTCACATAACTCAGTTAACCTGGACTAGCACCGCAAACAGCCAGCGGAGCACGTATCCAGAGCAGTGTATCCAGCAGAGTTGGTCATTGCTCTGCACACTTCACTACAGCACACAAATATTCTACCTAATAGTTTTGTCACTTATAGTCTTCTGGACTACCCTGTCTCTGTTCATTTTCTTAGTCCTCTTTAGTTCTCAGTGAAATGGGCAAATGGTTCTGCAAGCTCTCTAAAGCCAAGCATAAAACTCCCTCTCTACCCTTGCAATCAAAACAATTTCTTGCTTTTCCTTCTGCTGGTTAATGGACCTATCATGATCTATCATGACATCACCCATGGGTTATGTCTCCTTGACTGGCTGAGGATTAGCCAACTTCCTGGGTAGTAAGAAGGAAGGTTTAAAGACTGAGGACCAAAACCTGAACTTCCAGATTCCTGTTTATGCCTTTAAATAAATCACCTTAAGAAAGGATTTTGGAAGCGGCTGATGAGTGGTAACCACTTCTGGAAATCAGACAGTGACTTAGGGTGTAAGATTTGTGAACACAGTTTTAAAATGAATGATTTTTTTTGTGCCTGGGCAGAGCAATTCCAGACTTAATGTCCAGATGTGAGTGCATTCTAGAGTCCTCTTTGTAAATAAGAGATGAAACGCTGTCAGAAATGGAGCTAAAAATGAAAGTGTTGGAATACACTCATAAAATTCAGCTGTCCAAGGCAGCTAGAATGGTACCCATATTTAAAGATGAAAAGAAGTCATTGTGGGCAGCAAAAATAATTACAGCTTCCCACATTCATTATCATACATGTTTCTGAAAAAAACCACAAAGCATACAGATGTAGGATCCAGTACGGCTCTGTAAAAGAAAAGATAAAGTGCTTTTGCACAGGGAAACAGGAAAAGATAAAACTTATCTAGGCTTTCCAAACTAATATTCCAGAGATCTTCAAAACAGAGGGGAAATAACGTGATAAATCAGTGTGGGAAGGAAATTTTTTGTCCTAGAACATAAACTTTATAAAAGATCCAAAGGCACTCATATTAAACTTGTCAGTGCTCACAATGAAGAGAGGCTAATAATAGGTTGCCTAAAAGATTTTTACTACGACAAGTATCATTTAAAGCTTCATTATCTTGACAAGTGAGTGAACAGATGGCAAAATCTGTAGCAAAGTCAAGATTTCCTAGGGTACTAAAGATTAGAAAGATTTCTGAGAACCAAATTCAAATCACCAAAGCAAGGTGATTTGACAACCTCTAAGCAGATGGGATTTCAATTTACCTAAGTGTGAGGTAATGCTCAGGAATGATCTGAAGCATTCACTGATACTGCATACTTAATGAGCTGTTACCAGTTCAGAAAAACACCTAGGCAACATTATGGACAGCTTAATTAAAACAGCTCAGTGAAAACAGCTGTTCAATTTGCAGCACTAGTCATGAAAGCAAATAAAATGCTAATTTATATGAACCATAAAGAACAGCATTGATATTATTATAATGTCATCGTATAAATTCAGGGAACTGTATCAGAGTGAGGTCCAGCATTGTCAACATTACAAAACTGTCAACAAAAAGAAACATTCAGAGAAGTCAGTGAAGGATGATATTCAGGGAAGATACGATCATTTTGCTTAAGTAAAGAAAGAAAGTTGGAGCACTAAATTCCTACTCACCTGTAAGTCATAGGGATATCCAGTGCATGTAAGATACAGAACAAATGTAGCACACTTATGTGCTGGAACCAATTTTCCTCAATTAATGAGGATCATCAAATCAGCAAGAAAGGGAGGGCTTTATGCTCATGAAGCATGATGGGATTGAACAGGGAAAGGGAAGTACCCACACTGGACAAAATTTTTCAGTGCAGGATACAGGAATTTCTACACTTATTTCAGCAAGTCAAGAACTTCACCATTAATGTGAGATTGTCACTAGTGTTTGGTCTGAATTGTGGGGCTTTTTTAAAGAATGATTAGTTCTTGTAGGAAGGGAGGCTGTCCCACATGGTTATTGAAAAGATCTTGAATTTCATCCATTCTGCATTAAAAGAGCAGTTCATACCTGTACAAAGTAGAGTAAGGGCCTACATTTACTTTTTAGTAGTACATGCAACCTGCTTGGCATTTATCCTGCCCAGCTGTAAAAGATGGGCTATAGGACAGGAGGGAGGTAGCTAAATCCAAATCTGTTTAAGTCCCAAAGGAGGATAATGTTTTCCAGATAAAATGGTATTCTTATGACTTGACTGACAGCAGTGATTTACTTTAGAGCACTGCAAAACCATTTAGCAACATTTCAGCATAGAAATTGGGAAGTCTTCAATTTGAGGCATAAGAAGACTAGTTTTTGGTTTTAATATTTACTTTTATTTACAAATATTTTTCAGGCCTGAACTCTTAAACTATGTATTGGATAATTTTGAACATCAAGGATTACTTAGTATAAATATTCTCTGTCAAGTAAATTAACTGATCTTCTGTCTCAAAAACTAACACTGCATAAGATCCTGATGAGTTATAATCACTTTAGCACCTACTCTCCAGGTCATTTACATGGGTTTCTGTAATGTGAATGGTTCAAAAAAATTCCCTCAAATGTAGAACAATCTCAGGTGATTACTACTGAACAGATTTACGTCAGCACAAAATGATGAAAAGCTCTTGAAGTGAGTCTGTGTGACAGTAGTGTAAGTAAACAATATGAGCAACATCTGTACCTGCAGCACCATAAAGGTGTTCCAATGTCATCTGTAGGAACTAATTTCACTACAAACCAGTGCAATGCTGAAAACGAACTTTGGAACCAGCAATACATAGAAGCAAAATAAGTTTTTCTTGCTTTCTCAAACAGTCTTGAATGCATATCTCCTTCATTTTCATGGCACTTAATTGAAGTCAAGAGGAATTGTGATTGTGGAGCCTCAAAATGTGTCTATTAATAGTAAGAGGGGGAGTTGGGCCAGCTAGAATACAGAGCTCCAAGGGAGTACAAGGGACTGGTGAAGGCTGTTCTGTTCTTTCTGGAATCAATGGAATCAACATTTCAAGTAATATTAAATAAAAAAGATGGCCCCTTCTGGAAAGCCAGTGGTGCTGTTATCAGTAGAGAGCAGTGGCTGTGACCTCTGTCATCATTCTGGTCACATCACTGAATGCAGCAGCAGGTGTCAGGGAAACACCTCCTCAAGTTCTCTCCACCTTTGGTATGCTGGGCCAGCTACAGACCAGTCCCTGCTATTTCTTTTCTTGGGAATTAAGTTGCTTTACCAAATAGTGCTTTCAATCCCAAAAGAGAAATGAAAAAATACCTCAATATTTTCTAGATTTCTCTCATGGTGTTTGATGTTCTTATTTATATAATAGTAATTCAATGTTTCTATTAAAATTCAGTTATGTGAAAAGCAAATGGGTGCATAACATAAAGTTTTTGCCCCTTGCATGGAGAAGTTGGAGCCTATTTGGAAGACCACAATAAGTTATGTGTTGTGTGGTGAACTGTTGAATTTCTCACAGTTGAATTCTTTTACACAGACTGTAATTATACAGCAGCACATTAGTGGTCTCATGAAGTCTGCTGTCTACTGTGCAGTGACACCTTATAGCTTACCTCTCTGCATATACATACTACAGTCCACATAAAAATGTAACATAGCTCTGTTTCTCCAGTACTGAACCTTGAATTAAATTATGCCATTTTGCAAATCTCCTCAACCTACATGCAACAGGCAGGAAGAGCACAAGCAAACTAAGGTGAAGAAGATTTGATGTCACAAGTATTTTTCAGGCTTGCATTCCACGGCTATGCTTTTGCCTACCAGATTATATGAAGCCATTACTGAAGCAATACTGGACTTCTTCTTGTAACTCTTTCCTCCAAAGATTTCTGTAATGGTTTCAAGGGCAGTATTACAGGCCTGTTCGTGTTTCAACCAACTAAAGTAAAACTCTCTGTGACTCACAGTAAACCATTCTCTGCGTAGCTCTAAAACTGAAACTGCAGTTGTTACTGCTGACTTGTTAATATAACACAGACATCAACATTTCCTGGTTACTGTAAACACTGAAATGCTTTTGGAGTTAATGGAATACAGGTGCTGCCTGACACTACCAAAATGTTCTCACAGAAGCAGAGACATTTTTGGATAGAAAGAGCTGCAGATCCACCTAGTCCAGCCCCTTCTTCACAGCGTGAATATCCTGTTTCTCAGTGGGAATACCCAGATATGTTAAATGTCATGAAACAAGCATTCTTCCTAAGCTTAAGCTCCTTTATACTCACTGGAACGGCTGTGCCACTTAGCCTGCTGGAACAGAGAGTTCTGTAATGCCAGAGCTGGGTGATGGAGTGGGCTTAGGCAGGCTCTGAGCTGGCTGGGAAACCTTCCCAATGGAGCTGTGGGAAATGATGGTTACAATCGAATCGCCACCAGCCTTCACTTGGAATGAGACTCAGACAATACTGCAAACAGACGACTGGCCCTTCTTTACTGTGGAACTAAGAAGAAATTTAAAATCAGCCTTAATGATTAAAGGTTCTGTAGAACTGTTTAGGTTAATAGGGGTTGGCTTGGGCCTCAGCCAAATTTTGATTCTGATCGTCATAATCGGTCTACCTGAAATCCTATCCCCTCTTGCAACTGCCCACGACATTCTTGATTTCCTGTCCCAAAATGTTAGCAGCATTGCATTTCAATTCTATTAAATATATGTATTAATAATCTCTTAAATAAGTTAAAATAGTAGCTGTGTGACCAGTAATGAAGGAAGCTTTGTAAAAATCCATACCTTGCAATATCTTGTTACTTAGCTATATGCTCCCCTCAGTCAGTAGCCTGATTACTAGGGAAGTGTGTGTGCACAGGAGTATTTGTGGATCTGAAAAAAAGTTCTTATAAGTAAATTGGTTTGGGGAACAATTCCATTGCATTGTTGTTAGAACGTGTTGTCAAGATTGATCATGTTTTCCTGTCTAATCCAGGAGAGTTATAAAAAAAAATAATAAACCAAGCTCCTTGGTCTCTGAACCAATATCCAGACATGGTGTGTGCTAAATTGCCACTGACTGCTGCAAGGCTTTTTTACACAAATGTTCCAATTATTTCTACTGTGATGGTAATAGCAGTTGGAAGTTTGGAAAAAAAATAATCTTGGTTTAGACAAGGTCCCAATACAATATTAAGGAAATGAGCACTTTGAGAGCAAAGAAGGATGTAGTTTAGAATAATATATTTTTGTCCAGTGACTAAAAAGAGGGGAAAAATCAGACATCAGAAGCTGGAATGAGAAGACCAGGGTCAATATTCCATGCTGAGACATTTTGTGTTTCAACATAGCTGTTCTCTTTTTCAAGGGCATTAATCACCTCAAAATTTCAAACTCTGCTCCAGTAAAAAACCCCACTGTATCTGCACACATAAAATGTATTCCACATTCCCAGTTGCTTAATCACTGAAGAACTGGTTATTTCTACAGAGACCATCTTTGCCCAGCCCAAGCTTTTGTATCTGCAACATACTATATTTTAAAGATGTCCACAGAGCATCTTACGAAAGGAAGGGAAAGTTTATTGGCACTTGGTTTGTTTTGTCCATTCTTGTCCTCTGCTATCTGAAAAATGTGCAAGGGCTTTTGTGGCTGCAGTTCTCCAGAATTTCAGCTGAAGCATCAGTTTTGTTGTCTACTGTTCAGTAGAAGCACACTGTTTCCTCAGACAGTAATCCACCCAGAGCCACAGTTACCTCCCTGTCCCGTTTTTTGCCATTCTCACAGAACAGAGGATCCTCCTGTCTGTCACACAGGGCCTTAACCTGAAGTTCATCATTCTCCTGTGATAATTTAGGCTGAGTTAAAGAGACAAGATCAGAGAGGTGTTATTAAAAAATAATCTGCAAGAGTTAGATACAACTAGGATGTGAGATGGAAAGAAAAGTCCAAGTTAAGGTTGGTCAGAATGTGGAAATCCTTGTCCATGGTAAAAGCAGGAAAAATGCAGTTATTTTCCAGAAAACATTAAAAAACCCCAAACAAACAAACAGAAAAAAAAAGAAAAACAACAAAAAAACCCACCAAAAATTAATAAACTAACAAAAATGAACAAACAAAAAAAACCCACAAAAACCCAACCAAACAACACAACAAAAAAACCACAACAAAGAAACAAACCCCAAACAAAAAAAACCCCACAAACTAAACCAAACTAAAAACAAACAACCCAGATATTTTCTTCAATTCCAGGTGAAAATTCATGGTTGCTCTAGGAAAAACTTATCCCATGTTTACCATCTCATCTTTGTTCTCACTCTGCCTTGATAGACACAGTCTGGTCTACTTCAGTGCATCCCAAATGCAAATACTCTGCCAATTCTCTGCTGTCACTCTGCATTGCAGTTCATCCTGCCTTTACGTTGCATCAAGTGGAGGCTACTTGGCTTAAGGCTGAAGGCCTTTCCCTTCCCTATCTATCATTTGTTTGATATTAAAAGCTTGATTCCCACAGTCTGTCTCTACAGGATGCCAGCTTTTGTTGTCTACCCATTATGGTTTCAAATACACATTTGTGTTCTTTCTCTAAAAGTGCCCCTTGTGCTTGCGAGTTGGTCCTCTGAATATATAAAGATACCACATTAACCTCCTAGGAGACCCTCTTGCTAACTCACTTTGCATCAGTGTCTCCAAAAACTAATTCTGATGTGCTAACACCAGTAGTTACTACACTAGCCAGTATTGGGTTTTTGTTCTCCTGTACTCCACCCTTCCTACCCCAGTTAGCTCTTCTCTCCACTGGTGTCTTGTTATATATTTAGTTTGTGATCTCCGGAGGGCAAAGATTGTACTTTTATTCCATCCAGTTTCTGGTTCTAACTGCTTTGCTAATACAGTTGATTTTTATTATTATTATTAAAAATATTATTATTAAAGTACCATTCTCTTTATGAACAGAAGAAAAGCTTAATTCCCCCCCATTCCCTCAATGCCAGTTTTAGCAAGGGAGAGGGAGCACAGTGTGTAGTCCCTATCTGAGCATACTTAGAGCTCTTTCACAGTGAATACTGCAAGAAGTCCCATTTGTTTCAACATTAATCACTGCGAACAACAGTGAAAGAATTTGGCCCCGGCTAATGAAAGCCAGCAGTGCTCTGCTGTTGGCAGAGTGCAGAGTGATCCTTTCCCAGAGCTTCAGAAAGCTGAAAAGGATGAACAGATAGGTGCCAATCTCTTGATAAACCGGGAAAGAGTGAACCCACTTTATAATTGATCCTCATTAAAGCTACCTTAAAATGATGATAATTTGTATGTGTAAATAACAAGCAAGGAGAGAGTGCCAGGGAACAAGCTGGAACATTTTGTCCTCGTTCACAATAATTCTTTTTTTTTTTTTTCTATCCAGAATGTTTGTTTACTTAGATGTCAAAGAGGACACCTACTCCTGTGCCCTTCATGCTTTTCACAGCCCTTCAACCATAGCATTAGTATGCAATTCACTGCAGACTTCTGTTAGGAAAACAGGCAATGGAAAACCTCAAATCTTTTCTTCCCTTCCAGTGGTAGGCCAGACTTACAACATCACACTCAGGACATTTAGCCTGTGATAGAAGACAAATTCCAGCACTGTAGGATCCCCAAAGAGATAAAGATCATTGCCAAAGTTATAAATATTACTTGATGTATTTATATCTAGGCTGTCTGAGCTACTATTTGAAGCTACAAAAGCAAGTATAATAAACTTCAAGAAGCTTCATTAATTTACAGTCAGCCCCTGAAAAATTAGATGGATTATAAAATCTGGTATTGCATTGATTAGCATCAGGCTGAATCAATGATCTTGTAGTAGTAATTGATTTCCTCTTTTGCTTTATTATTGCTTTTTAAGAGATAGGAGCATAAGCAGCTTGTGTCCACTAAACAGCACTCAGTAACTAAGGATGTACTCTTCTCACATTTTACCCTGTTTAGTTCTTCTACAAACAGACAGATACTGCGAAGTGATTAAACTAACAAAACATCCTGATTCACCATACTTAAAGACTAGGGGGAAAAAAGGCAAGAAGTCATACTTTTATTGTAGTCTTTCAGCAGTTTACAAATGGGAAACCAAGACGTGGCCATTTTTCCTTAGGCCTGATTCTTTTCTTCCCAGATGCACAGGAGTTTTTACAGTGACTTTAGTAGGACTAGATCAGACTGCATAATAGAATCTGTAGCGAATTAAAAACACACTGCTAATTAGAGGCCAGATTATTATGTAGTATCAATTAACTTGGCATTTAATTACCATGGTGATTGGGAGGAACTATAAATTGCTAAATATATAATTGGAACATCAGAATTCTGTGCCACAATGGCATCAGAGCATGGGTGTAATTAGCTTAGATTTCCCCCCATTTTGCATGCTTGCAAGATTTTGGGACAGACAAATACCACTCTCATTCCTGCCAATGTTCTGTTATCAATGAGAAATTACATAGTTCAGCTTCTTTTAAGGTAGCTGGGAATTTCCTCCTTTCTGTTCATCATACACAGTGCTTTTAATGCAGTTCCTCTGAACAGAATGGCATGATGAATATCAAGCAGGAAAACCGCTGTTTCTGTGGAATTCATCCTTTCCTTTTCTTCCCCCCAGAAATGTTACCCATCTTGGTCAGGATGTCAAAATGTTTCAAGCTGCAGACAAGAGCACTAATCAGTTGGCTACTTTCACACTTAACTAGCAGATGAAGACGCATGGAGGGAGACCAGAACTTTACTGTTTAGTCATGCTTTCTAACATCCTAAGAGGAAGCGAAACATCTTTGACCTGTGAATGATCCCTAACACATACCTTTCTTTCAAGTAGGTTGTATAGAGCAGCTCTTACTATAACTGCTACTTCTAGGTGTAATACATCAAAAATACCTGTGTTGGTAACTCAACTCCTGAACAGCTGATTATAATTAAAGGCATAAAATGGGAATGGGCCAGTTGCAGCATGAGATATTTTCCCAATAGCACTGTTTGCTTTGGAAGAAAAGTACAGTATCTGATCTTGCTGCTGGATTTAGTTTTCCACAATAAAGTACCTGAAATTAGTAAGATTTTTGTCAGTGCCTGCCACAGAGTTTGGTCTCGGCTTGCCAGTTCAGTTCTGCTGTTGATGATGAAATTCAGCTGTATCACTGGAGTTTATCTTAGTAACCTGTGGTGAAATAACATGGTATTAGCAACTGCTAGTATCGCATTGCTAATTAGCTGCTTTCTGTAAACCTGGAAGTCTAGGGACATTTTGGATAAAGTAGCATCTTCAAAAATGTTGTAGAAGGGAAGAAAATATCTTCTGTTGTATCACTACATTCTGGTCACCACAGAAAACAACGGAGGAAAGGGAGCTCTATCTTCCAGACAGGCTGGAGACGGTAAGAGGATGCATTCAAGTGTGGCTGCCACAGGAGCACTGCTGAAGGTTACAGTACTGGCTGACACAGACTGGTGTTTGTGGGTAGTGACACAGCAGTATGATACAATACCTTCAAAACTGATTTCATGACTTCACCTTTAGACTGTGCCACTGCCAGTCTTTCTAGGATGGCTGAGTACAATGTCAGAAATTAATTTCTCATCTCTACCTGGTTCCTAGCGCACAGGAGCCTATGGCAGAAAACAGTCATCTTATGTACCGGTAATGGCTGTGTTGGTAGGGAATTGAAAAAAAGTAAGGCAGAGGTCAGAGGCAGATTTATGGAGCAGAGGAGCTGATTGTAGGAGCTGTAATCCTCTCTTCTTCCATTAACATCAGCAGGTGTTTGCTCTGGATCATGGGATGTGGGACTATTTATATAATTATGCTGTCCCTCTTCCATAACTGGGATGCATCTGTTCCTGGAAGGCATCCTTTTTCTCGTAAGAGTTTGTTCAGTCATTTGGAGGACACTGTAGCTGGAATTGCAGGAGGAGTGATATACAACATCGTCACAAATTCTGGGCAAGCACATCATCTTCACTGTATCAGATAAAGTAGAGTAGTTTAAGATTAATCTTTTAAGACAAACCTTTTAAGGACAGGGACAATAGAAAAGAAATTCACATCAGGGAGAAAGCATTTGATGTTATTAAAACTGAGTGGTAACATGGAACGCATCTGTTTGTTTGCTTTTAGCTTCTATGGGTATTGCTGACATTGCAGTTACGGTTTTAATTTAAACAAGATGGGGATATTGATAATGTTTTAATGTGACCGCTTTACCAGAATGTTCAGCTGTTTCAGTGCATGGCTCTCACTTTCAGGAACATCAGCGTCTTCATTGCACATCACGGATACTCTGCAGAAAGAATAAGCAATAAGTAAAGGTTTATGACTAAATGAAATGAAGCCACCGTTGTCCTTCTCAGGCTCTTTGCTGCCAGTAGTGCTGGGAATCATCCAGCCTGCTGGTGGACAAGATCAGGGAAGGGGCCACTGCTACAACAGTATTTCCCAGATTACAGAGGAAGCAAGAGACACAACATTTGTTTCCTAAATGGGATAAGGGCGCTGATGCTGCTCTCTGGCTTGTCTAGGGATGGAGGAATCTAGATTCCTTTCAGTCTGTAAACGTGTGCAGAAAGGGGCTGCCACGGTTTAGTTTTGATACCTTTTAGGACTGTAGGAGCTCGCTAGAGGTGAGATGATGCAGAGAGGTGGAAGGGATGAAGCAGGGGGAGTAAGGTGGGAGGTAAGTGGGTGGACTGCAGAGAAAGCGGGAAAGCAATGGGAGTGGCTGTGCTGCGAGGACTGTGGTTTCAGCTGAGGTGGAGAACAAGGCAGCCCGCTGCGGGACAGGTTTTGTCACCTCGTGGCAGGTGACCTCGCCCCGGAGCGGCGGATGCCGGTTCTTTGCAGCGGGGCTGGCCGCACAGCCGAGCGGCTGGGCTGGGCTGGCGGCTCGCGGTCGCTGTCCAGGCAGCGCTAATCGTGGCCGGCACCGGTGGCCCCGGGCACGCTGAAGCGCTGGGCGCTGACAGTAGAGCGGCCGGGGAGTGCTTGGCCGGACAGTTCCCAAAGGAAGCGTCGCGGGCACAAGCGGGGTCCCGAAATTTAGGCGCGGAGCCGAGAGGCCTGCCGTGGCCCGGGGCCGCCGTTGGTGCCTCAGCCCGAGCGGCGCGGGGTCCCGGCCGGGCCGGAGGGCGGGGGCGGCCATTTCCCGCCGCCGGCCCCTCGCGGGCAGCAGCTGGGAAAGACCCTCTGAAGACTCTGTCGCCGGGGCGGCCGCCGTTCTCAGGCGGGGCCGACGACCCGCCTTGGCCCGTGGGGCAGGAGCCGGGCCGGACCCCGGGGCGCCTTCCCCGCCCCGTGGGGGCTGAAGCGCAGGGGAGGGAAGAAGGGAGGCGGGCGGCGGGGCGGCGAGGCGCCGGGCGCGGGACGGGGCGCTGAAGAAGGCCGGCGGCGACGCTGCTGCCCCGAGGTCCGGGGCGGGGGCGGGCGGCGTGCCGGGCGGCGCTCAGGTGAAGGGCCGCCC
>WUAM01000287.1:94501105-94513787 GCA_024336885.1 Actenoides hombroni
GCACGTCCCCCCAGCCCTGTGCAAGGCAGCACCTGCCCGGGTTCTGGCGGGCACAGTGGGGATGGTGCCACAAGCTGTCGGGTTCAGGGCTAAAGCTGGAGGTCGCCCCACGTTGGAGGCACCTTCTGAGCGTCTCAGAAATCAAGAGGGCTGACTTTGCCTCCGGGAAGTGGGTTCACCTGCTTGTCTCATCAGTTTTCTAAGTCACTTGCAGGTTGAGGTTGGTTTCTCATAGGCTTTGCTTGTGAGGAGGACCACAACTCCCAGAGAAAAATGTTCGGGTTTTGTTTGGTCTTTTTTTTTTTTCAGGCACTTTATAGCTTTAGGTCACCTAACTCTGAAAAAAACGAGCTTCTGCAGTCTTACCATCCCCAGGTGGAGACCAGAAGGACACGGAGAAGGGTGGGTGCTGCAGTAGGTCGGGTCCCATTTAGAGCACTGCTATCACAGCAGCCCATTCACTTTAAGCGTGCAAACATACACCTAAGTTGTATTTGTAAAATACTCCGTGATTTCAAAGATCTAGAAGGTACAATCAAGTGCAACATAGAGTTATTGTACTAGAAAACAGTACATCAAGATTTACGAGCAAAATCACATGTAATGAAGGCTAATTTGCAAAGATGGATTCCTCTGCCACATCCTACGGCATTGTTAGGAGTTTGGTGACCTTGCCGAGGGCACTGTGACATGATGCTATTGTATAATTCAGAGGTAAATAGTGTATGATATAGGTCTTTAAACTATGTCTACAGCACTTTAGTTCTTATGTACATGCAATTAAAATAACAGATGAATATTGTGTGGTAATTTTTTTAAAAATGAATCTCAAGTGAGTAGCTTCAATAATTAATTACTAAACCAGCTAATTTTGTAGTGTCGTGGTTACCCTAAATATTAATCTATCTTTACATGTAATCTACTTATTCCTATATTAATAGCAGATCCCAGCAGACATTCAGCAACGATACTGTTGGCTAATTTTTTCTTTTTCGGTCAAAGACAACTATTGCTTGATTGAGCAAAGGACCTGGGCAGGTTGCCATGAAGCTGTAGCAAACTTCTTAAAGCAACTGGGTATTAAAATTGATGGAGTCAGACTTTTTATTTAAGGTGGATAGAATACTAATGTCCTGGGTTTATGTACTGCTGTGATATGCTGGTGAAGCACTGATACACGTGCCCTTTAATTAAATGAATTATCTGACGACATAACAAAATGTATACCAATAACTTATGTTGATTCCAGAGGTGTTCTCTTGTTGAGATGCTTTTATGTCTCTGGCGCTTCTGTCCTTGTTTTTATATTTATTTGTCCCTCTGAGCCCTGTAGCTGCAGTGCGTGTTCTATGCCGGTTCTTCCAGCTTTTATTAATGAAAAGATGGGGAATTTAAGCTGATCTAAATGTGTCATTATTTGCTAGTTGCCAGACCAGCTTCTTCTCCATCACAATAGATCCGATCCCAGTCAAGCAGATAGTTGTACACATTCCCTTTTTTTTTTCCTCAAAGTTGACATTGTAGTTCAGCTGTGACTGACAGTCAAAGCAGCAGTGTAACTGGTAACTAGTGTTTAAGACCAAGGACCAGAACAAAACGCAGTTTTAACTAGTTCAGCCGTGACTGACAGACAGAGCAGCAGTGTAACTGGTAACTAGTGTTTAAGAGCAAGGACTGGAACAAAACGCAGTTTTAACTATCAGTGTGCTGTCCTATTCCAGCCATCACGACAAATAAAGACTTGTGATCAAATCATCGTTGTGATGATGGCTTTACAGGCACTGACATCATTACTCTTTTGGTCTGCTTTACATTTTATCTATTTGTTAAGGTGTCAGACACCAGTTGCCCAATGTATACATGTAAAGAAAGTAAGCTCAAGACAGCTTAATTCATAAAAATGATATAATTGTTGGGGTTGGATGAGACACTGAGAAGTCTCTAGTCCAGCCTCCAGCTCAGAGCAAATCAGCACTAGGGAGCAGGGCAGGTTGCTCAGGGCTTTCCCCAGTGCTCCTTGAGAAACGTTTCTGCCCTAGTGTCCATGTGCTGGAGCAGAGGGCAGCAGAACACAGTTGGGAAGCAGGTGTGTGAGCTGGAGCAAGGAGCTGAACCTTGTTTAGAGTAAGGAGAGAGCTGAACCTTGGCTTGGCTGCTCTCAAAGAGGCAGACAGCATGGCTGGGTTGCTGTGGAAAGTAAGCTGTGCATAAAAAGACTGCTACAGTGTGTGCCTTCTGTTCCTCCCTTGCCCTTTCCAGCAGAGGTGATGAGCATCAGCCTGGCTCCTGCCATGTTCCTGGGACAGGGCTGCTCCGTACTGTCTCTTATTCAGGACAGATCTATAGTGCCCAGCAGCTCTTAGCCACTCTTTTCTGATTCACTGACTGGGATTTGGCTTTTGAACAATGAGCGTACCCGCTACAGTGCCACAAGCAGCAGCTTTTGTTTTTCTGTGCTTTTCGTAATTTTTGCAGACGTATTTTACACTTTTTGTGTTCCTACTGTGCTTATGGTTTAAGTTGGGATTCACAGACTGATTGGAGAGTGTACTGGGATTTTAACTCCCTTGTTGGAGCAGGCACCTGTTTGTCTGAAAAGTGACATACTGTTTGTTTTATGTAATTTTGAACCACTATGCTATTATTGAAAGCCACTGCTTTAGGAATTTGACTTAAGTATTTGACAGACCCTACAAAAGTGATGACCCTAAGGTGATTCTGAGATCCGTGCTCAAATCACGATCACCTGTTACAGTAAAAAACAAGTTGTTTTTGTTACTGTTACAGTAAAAACCAAGTTGTTGATGCTGTTTCATGTAGATTAAAAGTACCACCCTCTAGCTGGCATTCTTTCAGTTACTATGTACTAAAACAAAATAAAATATAAAATAAAATGCTGAGTTTTGAAATTCAGTACTTCAAAGTCAGGAAACACCCGAGCTAAGGATGACTGTTGCTACCTTGTTGTGCAGCCTTCTCACAGTGTAGGCCTGTCTTTTAATTATATGATCACATCCCTGGTTTTTTACACAGAACTTTTCCTCCTTCTTCAGTGCACAAAGCAACAATCCCCATTGCTCAATCGGTCAACCTGGAACCTGTTGCAGTGCAGCTTTCTCAAATCCTGGACTGAGCACAGAATTACAAATTCTCTCAAGTGCTCAGGAGCATGGTGCTTAGGAGCACTGACTCTGGCATACTTCATACCATTAATACTTTAAATCCAAGAACCTGTAAGGTTATGTTGCTTCCATTTTACAGATAGGAACTAGAGGCACAATGAGATTTAATTCAGGAATATCAATAAACTCTGAGTGTTAGAACTCAATTTTCCATTTTCATATTCAAATTATGGCTCTCAGTGGTTCCTACTGCGCAGCACTCGTGCAAATTGGCTTCCAGATTCTAATTGTACCGCACCCAGGGAACAAGTAACTTGCAGTGAGCTGGTCAGATTTTGTTTCTTGGTGCAAACCAGACAGAGGGATGGAACGGCAGGAGCACCATTTACTCGGCATAGTCTCAAAAATCCATTTCTTTCCGGTGTGCTATCTCCTACCCTTTCCTGCATGCCTCTGCAGGAGATGCAGCAGGAATCCTGCAGCGGCTGGCTTAGTTGGGTCCATGACTCTGGTACATGACTAGACCATTGTCCATCATCAGATGCAATCCTTTGGAAGTGCTTGTGTGGATGAGGTTAAGATTTTGTCCTAGTGCCTAATGGGAGGAGGGTTGAGTTACAGTTGAACAGGTGACTTCAATTCTGAGACTTCCTGAAGTTTGAAAACTTGACTTTGTGACCCTGACATTCTTCTAAAAATAGAAAGCTTTGTTTCTAATTTCTTAAGTTTAGGTTTTAGTTGTGATTTAGAAATCCAAACAGATTGCTGCCAGGATTTCTGCTCTGTAAGGCTGCCACTGCTGTGTCTGCAGTGCAGATACATACACCCTCACCCTTTTGCTCAGTCTCTTCTCACCTGAACTTTGTGCCCCACAATACTTCGTACATTCTGTGTTCTCGAAGAGATGGTATCCCCAGTTGATTTCCTCTAGTTCTTCAGGTACAATTCCTCTTATCTCTTCATTGGCATCCTCTCTACTGCCTGACTGTGACAGCAGTACAGGACAGGATATCTCTCAGGACTTGTCCCAGCTCCTGCTTAGATTCAGAGCTCTCCAGAAGCAACTGCCTGGGGTGAATTGAGGAAGGATCTTGAATGTTCCCACTTCGTTTTGGGCTCAGCTCTGGTCTGGGTAAATGGAATTTAAGGGCAAGTTTTCTACCAAGTGGTTTGCTCAGACTGACATTTGAAGGTTTTATAACTTGGCCAAATTTGGACAGTTTTTTTCAGAGATCAATAATAGAGTGACTCTCTAACTTTTGCTGTGAAGTTACAGGATTTTGTTTCAAAGGATGAAGCACTAGTTTCTCAGTCAAGCAGCATGAAAATGTACAGTGGTACCACACAGCAGGGACTAATTTTTATCTTAGAGATGGATGACCTGCAGCACCAAAAATTGAAACAGGAGCATGAAGCAGGCTCATGATTAAAAGAAAATTTTGGTCTAAAGAAGCCAGAATTAAGGTCTTTAAAGGGGAAGGTTTAGAAGACCTACTCTTGGGTATCCTTAACTGTTCAGGAAGACCTTACACACTGATTTGCAACTACAGGTATCTCTTCAAATGTAACTGAAGTGCATTTATGTCACTGAACATTAGCTGACGTAGAGTAGAAAACAGAGAATAATTTATCCAGCAGAAGTAGTTGCCACATTCGGCATTTGGCAAAGATGTCAAAGCAATGTCTCTTATCGTCTGAAAAGTAACTTGTGGTTGGTTTGTGGTTTTATTGGGTGCAAATGAGCATGCCTAAATTTGTAATTGCACCTCTGGCAACATCGTGCTCCCTGGTACCAGCTGATCTGTTGATCCTGGGGAATATGGAAGAGGAAAGTGAATTTTAAAAAACTAATGGTCACAAGCAGAACTATATGAATTTTAGCACAGTTTTGTGTCATTAAGGAAGCATCAAATCTATAGGTGCCTTATAGTTTTTAGTTTTCAGATAAAACATTTTTAAGAACTTGCTTTTGCAAATTTGTACTCTAAGAAGCAGAACTCAGTGTTTCTGGTGTGAGGTATCCTGTGGTCAGTGTTGGGAGAGCCCAGAGGAGATGTACCAGGCTCCTAGGGCCTCAGAGAACCCCTGAACAAAGGCAGGAGTCCTGGTATGGGGTCAACTCTGAGTGCTGCATCTTGATATTATTCTATTACTGAATTTTCTTTTTAATTAAGATCTTTGTGTACAGTGCAAATGTGGCAGGTTAATCTAATTAAAGCTGTTGAAGAAAATAGTGGATTTTTTTTTTATAAAATACTTTTGCCAGGTCAGTTTTCATTAGGGATTATGGGAGATGTGTATGTGAAAAATCTGGTATTTGTTGTGGCTGATTTGGTGGGCATACTTTTATGTTCTGTTTTAAAGTCACGCACATACACTTTTAGAAAGCCAAGTAGAGATGTTGCAGTCTGTGTCCCCACCAGTGCACTGGAGAGTACAAGATGCCAATTCTCATGTATCCTGATAAGATGTATATGTGTAAATTCGTCCCTAACCCGACCCCATCAATGGTAAAAGACTGTCCTTTGTCAAGGAGAAAAGTTATGAAAGATGTTCTTTATTCAGGATGGAGTGCTTCAGGGAATAAAGCAAGTGACTTATGAGTGATTTGTTTGGTCAGGCATGCCAGGAAATTTTCTGCTCTTGTATCAGTCCTAGTGAAAATGAGGTAGCCAAAAAAGTAGTCATTGATCTCATAAATTATATTAATCATGCTATATATTCTGTATTAATGCTAGGAAGGTTTTTTAGGTAAATCTCTTTCAAGTATATAGATGCTTTTCCTTGCTCGCATGTTATGTCGGCATTCTGTAATTTCCATCCCTTTCCCTACGCATTCCCTGAAGACCAGCGGTTTGAATCTGAAAAGGGGGCAATGGTGGCAAAATACCACCATTGTTAGTTCTGCTGCTGCTGGGTTCTCATGACCCTCAGCAACAAGAAGTTAATTCCAGAAATACAATTACAAAAATACCAATATGCTTGACCTGCCAAGTATTTCTGTACCAGCATGAGACTGCGGAGGGGGGTGATGGAGGACTCCCCACTGTCTCAAAGTCCAGAGAAAGATGTAATTTTCTCATACCCAGTCCCATAGCTCTGCTGCTGTTTTCTGTGTAGGATTTGAGTGACTGTGTAGGAGCAGCAGAGGTTCCTGGGGTGACAACAACATTCATCTTCTGGTTTTACATTTAATACATAAAATCTCTATTTGAGCAAGTCCTGCTTCCATCAAAGAGAGCTATGTCAGAGATTATCTTCCTAAGAGAAATTCAGTTTTGATTGTTTAATTTCCCAACATTATGAGATATGAAACTCTGCTGATAAAATGGGGAATCAGTGCTGGTAATAGAACCATATACATTTTGAATCAGTCAGTTTCTATTTGATAGCTATTATGATTCTTGATTCTTGGTAGGTCTCCTTCTTTATGGAGCTTGGCTGTTCACTGATTTCAATGGCACGTTAATCTTTAGTAAAGACACTTTTTTTCTTTAATAGGAAGTTATGATGTCAGTTCTTTTTATAGTACAACTAACCTTTTTATTATTTTTTTCTTCTACTGACATTGCCTAGTTCCTTGAGCATCCACAAAGTTTTTTAGTTCTCAGTAGACAAATATTTCTCCCTATTTCTCTGCACATATCCATGGCATCAGATCATTCCACCCATAGATGTTTCGTGTGTGACTAGTAGGCAGCTGATACCTCATCAGGATCCTACACCGTGCTTTTATGGGGGACTCCGGTAAGCGTTGTAATCATTGCTGATGTTTGCAGACCATAATATTGGAAATAAATCATAGTACTATTTTCCCAGAAGCAGTATATATAATACAATATTGTTTAAGTTCCTGTGCATTTAGATAGATGTGTTTATTGGTACTCGTATTTTGCTGTGATATACAGGAGCTCATCTAAACTGATACAAATACTTACTTGTCTGACATTAAACTGTAATGGCGTTTTTCCATCCTAAGATTGCTCCTTATTACTAGTCATGGCATATTATGTATCGTCTCAGTTATTTCCTATTATGTGTTTTGTATTTATTTGTATGACTGTAATGCTACAGACCACTTTCCATGTCCCCATGCAAATGACTTTATTTATAATAATAACAACTATGCCAGAACATTTATATAGAACATTTATATCCACAATAAACTTTTAGCTGCTAAGTGAACGCCATAATGATTCCCATCAATACAGCTTTGTTGGTGGCTGGCCAGCAAATTCCTAAGCATGGAAATTTCTGGACTCAGTAAGTCCCTGAAGACTGGACTCCCACTCTTCTGCTTTCCCAGCTACAGAGGGATGTGGTGTTTAGTTTCAGGAATCAGTGAAATCTCAGTTCTGAATTTTGTGTTACCACTTTTTGTTTGAATGAAAAAAAACTCTTCAAAAACATCCCATATTGTAATATTTTTAAGGATTCTGAGAAATTGAGTGACTTAACAATGTCATTTGTGCAATACTTGCCAGGCAGTAGGCTTATTTCACAGCAGTGGTTTGACTTACATTTGTTTTCTTGTATTCTGTATTTCTTGACCTTCTTGTGAGACAGATGTTCTGTCTTGCTCTTCCTGATTTCATTTTTCTGCCATAGCATGGCCAATTCCTGTGCTGCTATATGTCATAATTCCTTTAGAAATCATCTCCTTGAGTCACAATTCATTGAGGAAGTATATTTTGGTACCAAGTTTGAAAGGAGAGGCTTGGAAATGTGAACTGCAGAGTTCTGTCTGAAAAGACAGAGAAAAATTTGTAAAATGCCATAATTTTAAGCCAGCCTCATGATTTTAAAACAGTGATGCCTGTCCTATGTATCTTGAAAATTTAGTTTTAGGAATATTATTTTCAATTAGTAAAGATTTGTTTATGATTTCTTGTTTATGATTATTACAAGCTTAAAAGTATGACAGTGTAGGAGATTCCTGGACTGACATTAGAGCATCCACAGAGGACTGCACTTCTGTAGTTCCTTTGCATGTCCTGTTTACAATGTAAAAATGAATATATTTTGACAACCAGACCATCCCAGTGCACCTTATACTGCAAATCAAAGACTGAATCCACACAGATACAAGTGCTGCAAGTAGTATGGTACAAGAAGGGATCAGGAACACCTGCAGCTCCTGGCATTTGGTTCCAAAAAATTCCAAACTCCGAGAATAAATGTAATTAACTAATATAATAATCAATTTCACGTGAAATACTCTGCCTGTCATTCCAGTAGAGGGCAGTAATTTACATACAGTAATATCAGTATACGTACACAATACGCATCGCAGGGTACTAGACAAAATAACGGGTTTTATTAAGGTAGTGTAAATAGCCAAGGCATAGTAAGTCCCTCAAAAATAGAGTGCCATCCAGAAGTCTTATTTTCTGTGCTTTTGCAGCATGGCTTAATCACATTTAATTACCTTAGAGTTTATGCAAGTTGTACTCCGCTGACTAAACTAAATCGCCTCCACTTGCCTCACCACTACATGCAGAGGTGTGCAACATGTGCCTCCAGTTTAATGCCATAAAAGCCCCAGACTGAGTGGCTGTGAAACAGCTCTTAGATTATTTGGGTCATGCTAAAGCAAGAAAAAATGCCCCAAAGTACGTGTTTGTCTCTCAAGGTAATCACATGAAGTTCAAAACTATGCAGTGCAGATATGGCCTCTCCCACCTGCAGGTTGCTAGTCTGGAACAGCTTATACAAACAAACTCTCCATCCTTTGGCATAGGGTCCTGAAATTACTTCCAACAATTAGTAAACTTAGAAATGTAGAAGTAGACTGAAATTCATGAGAATTAAAAAACAGATGTTTTCAGCCAGCATCCCAATCAAAACTAAAACATACTCTGCTGTAAGTAGTCATCAGAGTGAATCCTATTTCAATGGATAATGTCATTGAGATGCTGATTTTTTTCTCCGTTGCTGTTGAACAGTACATAGGAAAGTTTTTGTGTCTATAAATCATTTTTTTGAGATCCAGCAACATGCTGTAGTACAGTGTAAGAGGAGGCATTGAAACTTAACAATCATTGTGTTTCTTTAAACTGTAAGAATCTGATTCCTAATCTATTGCAAAAACAGTACCACTTGAAATTTATGCTTAGCTAAAGATTATTTAAACCTCAGTATTTCTTTAGCTGCAAAATGAGTTCACTAACTCCAAGGTAACTTTCTTAATTCTGTCAATACTTTGCAAATTTTACTTGTCACAGATCTAAAATAATGTGGGGGTAATCAGCTTCTTCTGTTGCTTGAGCCAAAGGAATGACACTGGTGCTCTGAAAAGCCAAGCAGCATGTTTGCTGGGAAGGAGGCACTCATGTCCCAGGCCATGATGATGAAGACACTGAACCTGCAGAGGTCATTTAGCAAAGAAGCACTTAAAAAACCAACAAAAAACCAGGACACGAGTATTGATTTTATTATAGAAATAATTTAAGGGGAAGTTATCTTCATCACAGAAGCATAGTTCAAATGTACCTTATATCATGTGTAGATCTGTCTGAGTCTGAGCTAAGAGTAGCTTGAAATATCTCTATATTTTATCTTCCATTGTTGTAATTTAAGAAGAAATTCAGGATAACTTCCAGCTCCAGAAAGGGGATAGCTTGAGGGAACACTGAAAGAATTAAGTCAAAAGCAATGTCACAAATTATAATTTCCTCAGTCAAAATACTGAAAAATTAGGCTTAGCATTACAAAGAAAGGGTTCCTAAAGATGTAGAAACTTCCTGGTTCATAGTTTGAACTTCCCTAAAGCGTGTTGCATACATGTGTAAGTTTATTTTGGATTCACTGCATGGAGGAGTGAGGATCTGAGCATTTTTCCCAAATTTTAGGTTATTTTCAGTGTGGTTCTCCTTCCCCATCCCAGTCCCGTTCATCCTGATCTGAATGACAGGATGTTTCATAGCTTATCCAGAATCATGCTGTAGTAAATTATTTGAGACTGTGAGTTGTTTATGTGTCAGTTGACTGCTGAAAGAATATGCAATTGACACCTCATAGTCTTGCTCATTTTAAGAGATCTCTTTAACATAAGGACAGACTTTATCTAAATAAATCAGTTTTACAGGGTGATTTCAGCCATTGGATTTGCAGTAAGAAAGAAACTTTTTATTTATGACATTACAAAGACCACAGCTGGGAATGCACACATTAATAGATTTAGGCAGATGGATTTTGACAAGTTCATGAACTAGTCACACTCTTTTTTAGCAAATATTTTGCAGCAATACCAACTTGCAAATGCTACTTCGGAAACAAACATGGAGCTATCTGTCTGTCCCAAGGCACAAAACAAAAGAGTCGTGACTGACTTTAAAATGCTGTTGGTTGCATAGGCATATGATACTCACTTGAAATTTAGGAAGCAGTACTTTTAATGGAGAATGGTTATGCCTTGATGCAATAAATGTTTTGAAGTATAAATAAAGTCACAGAGCGTAGCGTGACTTTATAGATGTAGTGAAGCGCTGGAGGAGTTGATAGTTATGAGGAAACTGATGGGAAGAGGACTGCTGTGTAGTAGTGGAACCAGTGACTCAGATCACGTACTTTCAAGTAAAACCAATGCATAGCACACATTTTTCTTTGCTGTTTAAACTTTAATTTGCAGTTTTAAAATTTTACTGAACATCACTGTATTTCTGGTATCATAGGAAGGTAAAAATGACAACTGATTCCTCTTTTTTGCATTGTTTATTACTTTATCCACCTTTATCATGTCTTCTGTTACTTTCCTCAGTTGAGATCGTCAGCATGACATCACTGAGTCCATCAGATACCTTTTAATAGACCGGGCAATTATATAGCCAAAAAGACGCAGTCATCTTTCAAAATGTCAGTAATCACCATTAACATGCATAACCAAATATATGTCCATTGAACGTCTACTGAATTTCTGCCACATGGTGAGGTGTTTGGGCTTCTGCCCAATTTCTTTCCTGGGAGGAACTCTTACAGCTTTATTACCAGTTAAAGATCTGGATCATTTTTTTTCCTGCCAGTTACACTAAGGACAATAAAGAGCAACTTCTCCAAAATCAGCAGAAATGCTCTGGATTCTGATGCAAGGATGGCTTTTATCATCCTGACTTTACTCACTCCATCACTCCTGAAAATAAAGAAGCATTAGTTCATAGAGAGTCAGAAGCATAGAGCTTTACATCAGCTTGGCAGATGAGTAGTTTGGTAATTGCCATTGCTCTATGTCTCTAACAGCTTCAAGTGCTTTTATTTCAGAACAAAACTGATAATGTGATTATGGCCTTAATTCAACAGAGCACTTAAATAGTTTGTAAATTTAAATGGTTAAGTGTTCAAGTCATGTGAACTCATCTGCTTTGTTACATTTGACCTCTAAACCAACAGCATATTCTTTTGAAAAATACTATCACTAGTGTGATAGGAAGTATGAGTTCATCAGAAATGTGAGGGTATCAGAATATCCGTATTTCTGGCATATAATAAAAGAGAGGATATCTAATATGATTCAAATAGAGATCGAATACATTTCAGAATCAAGGTTAGACAAGACACCACCAAATAAAACTGACTCTGAAACATCTCGTTTGTCTTATGCAAAACCATAAACATGCACAGTTGTTTTGAAGGCACTCTAAACAACAAGGACAGCAGGACAAGTGTTACAAAGCCAAG
This sequence comes from Actenoides hombroni, assembly GCA_024336885.1. Classification (NCBI taxonomy): domain Eukaryota; kingdom Metazoa; phylum Chordata; class Aves; order Coraciiformes; family Alcedinidae; genus Actenoides; species Actenoides hombroni. Next base: position 94,512,901 of record WUAM01000287.1, read on the forward strand.
GCATAGATGTTAATTGTGGCATGGCAGCATTTTAAAGAAACTGTCAAATACAGAGGGATTATAAAACAGCTGGGATGAATTGTAGGTAGGAACTGTTCTAAACCTCTGAATTCTAGCCCACAATACAGGCTGTGACACAGGGCACTTGCTCTTTCACTCCTTCATGTTGCTTTCTCTTAAGCAAGGATCATGGCTTTTAGAGGTCTGGAATCATTATCTCTTGTGGAAAGCATTGGTTGGTGCAGTCATTGGGGATCTTGAAACTGGGAAGAAGTTTATTGCTGTGACAGATCGGGCAACATATGGAAGGAAGTAAGACATTCTCCAGAGACAGGTTAAGTTTTTGCCAAGGCATTTTATTGAAATTTTGGAAAATAAACAGGTCATTAATTTGGTCCAGATTTAGCTACTGCAAATTGTGCAAAGATGTTGCAAACCAGATGCTTTCCCCTGTTTGTTTTTACAACCCTTTCTATTTATGGATGCTCTTATTTAATGACTTATTTCTTTAATAGAGGGCATTGTTTTGCAACGGAAGTTGAATCTCTCAATTAGTTTTGCCAGTAGGTGCCTGAGTATAACATACATGTCCAGAAAATTTCAGGGGACAAAACAGCCAGCAATAACATGATAAGCAGGAAATCGGTAGGAAGTTGTGGAATACAGTAGTTCTTGTGAAGTTAGCATTTAATTCTTTCCTGGGTTCATTAGCACATAGCAGTTTTCAGTCTCTATGCAGACCCAGCTAGTGAAATGGTAGAGACAAAGCCACCCATCCCAAGGACAGCATCCTCAGCCTTGGCTTGCCCATGAAGGTGTGAATACAGTCGATGTCAGCAATTCCCTGGCTTTCTTCAGGTTTGTGGCACAGCTGCTGACATACCTGT
>WUAM01000287.1:94513813-94542596 GCA_024336885.1 Actenoides hombroni
TGGATCCCAGAGTGGCAATGTAGCAACCAAATCAGCTAAGCTGTACTGACTGACAGAAATACATGAGAGAATAAATCTTCATTCTTTCTCAACACAGGTTTTGTTCAGTTCTAGGAATACAGGCACATTATTACGCTCTATCCATGCAGTCTTGATTCATTTTATAAATAACAGGGTGAAAAGCATATGCCCTGACTTGAAAGCAGTGGGTGTAGCGGGGATGCCTTCTAAAGGGATTGAGCTAGTCCAATAAGGTCCTTTACAGTCAAGACAGAAATAGGTAGCTCTGAAAGCAAGTCCTAATAGGTATGTGAGACAGGGGAGGAATTGCCCTCCAGTGGTGAGTATTTCTTTCCATAATCCTAGCCAAGTGACAGCACCAAAGACCTGCCCGCATCACTGACAGCCAGGAAAAAAACCCATCTCTTCAGCTGCCACCTGAGTGCATTTGATATGGAAATCAGTGAGCCACTACAACTGCAGAAGTTTAATTTTAGAGATTGCTACTTTTAGCATCTATGGCTTATACATCTTCAGGTACCTGCTCAAGTAAGCAGAGCAGAAGATCGAGCTGACAAGGCACCTGTGACTTCAGTGACACTTGAACATCCACTTGAAGATACATATTCTGACAGTAACCAGTCAGTGTAGAATCATAGAATGACAGAATGGTTTGGCTTGAAAGGGACCTTAAAGATGCATCTAGTTCCAACCCCCCTGCCATGGGCAGTGATGCCTTCCTCTACATCAGGTTGCTCAAAGCCCCACCCAACCTGGCCTTGGAACACTTCCAGGGAGGGGGCATCCACAACTCTGGGGAACCTGTTCCAGTGTTTCACCACCCTCACAGTAAAGAAATGATTCTTAATATCTAATCAAAATCTACCCTCTTCCAGTTTAAAGCCGTTACCTCTTGCCCTATCACTACATGTCCTTGTAAACAGTCCCTGTCCAGCTTTCTTGTCGGTCCCCATTAGGTACTGGAAGGCTGCAGTAAGGTCTCCCTGGAGCCTTCTCCAGGCTGAACAAGCCCAACTCTCTCAGCCTGTCCTCATAGGAGAGGTGCTTCAGCCCCCTGATCATCTTTGCGGCTCTTGTCTAGACCCATTCAAGCAGGTCTGTGTCCTTGTGTTGGGAGCTCCAGAGCTGGCTGCAGCACTCCAGGTGAGGTCTCACAAGAGCAGAGTAGAGGCGAAGAATCACCTCCCTTGACATGCTGGTCATGCTTCTTTTGATGCAGCCCAGGATATGGTTGGCTTTTGGGCTGCAAGCTCACTTTGCCAGCTCATGTTGAGCTTTTGATCAACCAACACCCTGAAGTCCTTCTCCTCAGGGCCACTCTCAATCCATTCTCTTCCCAGTTTGTATTTGTGCTTGTGATTGCCCTGACCCATGTGCAAGACCCTACACTTGGCCTTGTTGAACTTCATGAGGTTTGTGCAGGCCCATCACTCAAGCCTGTCAAGGTCCTTCTGGATGGCATCCCTTCCCTCAAGTGTGTCAACTGCACCACACAATTGGTGTCGGCAAATTTGATGATGGTATGCTCAATCCCACTGTCCATGTCACCCACAAAGATGTTGAATGGTGCTAGTCCCATTGCTGACCCCTGAGGAATGCCTCTTGTCACCTGTCCCCACTTGGACATGGAGCTGTTGACTGCAACTCTTTGAGTGTGACCATCCTGCCAGTTCATTATCCACTGAGTCCAGCTGTCAAATCCATGTCTCTCCAATGTAGAGTAAAGAATGTTGTGCGAGACAGTGTCAAATGCTTTGCACAAGTCCAGGTAGACAATGTCAATTGCTCTTCCCTTATCTACCAATGCTGTAACCCCTTTGTAGAAGCCCACCAAATTTGTCAGGCATTGGTTGCCATAATGGAGTCATGTTGGGCTGTCACCAATCACCCCCTTATTTTCCATATGCCTTCACATAGTTTCCAGGAGGATTTACTCCATGATCTTGCCAGACACAGGGGTGATACTGACTGTTCCTGTAATTGCCCAGGTCTTCCTTTTTTCCCTTTTTGAAAATGGGGGTTTTGTTTCCCCTTTTCCAGTCAGTGGGAACTTCACCGAACTGCCACAGCTTCTCAAATAAGACTGATAGTGGCTTAGCAACTTCATCTGTGAGCACCCTCAGGACCTGCAAATACATCTCCTCAGGTCCCATGGATTTGTGCACCAAGTTCCTTGGATGGTCTTGAACCATCTTCATTCTCCCAGTTCCTGCCTTTGACTTCTGTGACTTGGGTGATGTGCCTGGAGCCCTTGCAGGTAAAGACTGAGGTGAAAAAGTCATTGAGTACTGCAGTCTTCTTCACACCCTGGGTAACCAGGTCTCCCGCTTCCTTCTGGAAAGGTCCCACAGTTTCCCTAGTCTTTCTTTCATTACTGACATACCTATAGAAGCCTTTCTTGTTGTCCTTGATATCCCTGTCAAGATTTAATTTTGTCAGGGCTTTGGTTTTTTCTAACCTGATCCCTGTCTGCTTGGACAATTTCTCTGTATTCCTTACAGGCTACCACCCTCTGTAGGCTTCCTTTTTGTGTTTGTCCAGGAGCAACTTGTTCATCCATGCAAGCCTCCTAGAGTTTTTGCTTGACTTCCTCTTTGTTGGGATGTATCACTCCTGAGCTTGGAGGAGATGATCCTTGAATATTAACCAGCTTTCTTGGGCCTCACTTCCCTCCAGGGCTTTATCGCATGGTACTCTACCAAGCAGATCCCTGAAGAGGCCAAAGTCTGCTCTCCTTAAGTCCAGAGTAGTGAGCTTGCTGTGTGCCCTCCTTGCTGCCCTTGAATTCCACCATTTCATGGCCACTGCAGCCAAGGCTGCCCCTGAGCTTTGCATTCCCCACCAGCCCCTACTTGTTGGTGAGGACAAGCTCCAGCATCGCACCTCTTCTAGTTGGCTCCTCTATCACTTAGAGAAAGAAGTTATCATCAGTGCATTCCAGGAACCTCCTGGGTTGCTTATGCCCTGCTGTGTTGTCTCCAACAGATACTGGGGTGGTTGAAGTCCTCCATGAGGACCAGGGCTTGTGAACCTGAGGCTGCTCCCATCCGTCTCTAGAGTGTACCTGAACCTTGCATAAATGTATTTCTTCATTTCCAGTTTATTCTGGGGAGGCAGATTGTAAATTACATGTCTTTTGAAGAGATACCAATTTATTGTAATAAAAGCTGTGGGATTTTATTTGTGCTCCCTGACTGGTTTAGCTAAAGCAACATGGGCAGCAGCCATGCAGATGTCGTACTGCATGGTTTAAAGTATGTTTTGAGGTTCACTTTTCACACTGCTAGTTAGATACGTGATGTGTGAATATTTGTTGTACTCAGTACAGCGTCAGAGCAAAAGTCCATCAGCCTCAGCTATCCTGTTTTTCGCAACAGCTGCTAGTGGATACTTAGGAAAGAGTATAAGGACATGACAAGTTTATGGTATGACCTCTCTGCTTCCAGGTTTCAGTAAATAGTTCGTTGCTGATGTCGTTAACAAGGCTGCCAATTAGGAACAAAGAGGGAGGTTTACGATGTGACTGTGCACTTCCTAGACAAGCTACACCTAAGCTGGTGAGACACAGAGTCTGTTTCCCATTGTAATCCCTCACATCATGATTGCTATTTTAAAAATCTATTTTCAAATCATTCACAGGTGTCACGGCCAGAGTTGCCTCCCTGTCACATGAACTGTCACTAGTCTGAGCAAAGTGGGAACAAAGTTTATTTTTACAGCAATACAGACTTACTAGTGGTTTAAAAGCAAAACATTCAGAACTCCGTTTGGTTTTAATTTATCATCCAACCTATTATGTTTGGTAACATATTAGGAACCAGTGAGTATATTATTTGTCATAAGTTCCCCAGGATAAAAGGAGGAAAAATAAAGACTGAAATACATGAACTTCTGGTTCATTCTTTTGCAATCCAAGTACAGAGTAAATACAAAGCACTTTAAGGCCAGTTCTGATCTCAGCTACACAAGTGCAAATCCTGAGCACTTATAGGGTAATTGGTGAATTCTTGTTTGGAGTAAAAGACCTTCACAGCAGCATGGTCTGGAAACTCTTTTCAGGACTCAGTTTTGCCTTAATTTCATGGCCTTGTAGCTGCGAACAGCACTCACTGGTCAAAATCTAACTGAATTAGGAGTAAAAAATAATCTGCAAGCATAATCAGGACCAACCTTTTCCAAAGGTCAGGTGCAAAATCAATTCTGCAATTTTTAGTTGCCCAACTTGGTATACTTCAAAGAGGTGTTCTGTTCAGACTGAGGAAACCAACACTCCCAGGAAGCAAGAAGTCTGCAAGTGTCGTGGAAAATCGACTCAAGATGAGTAGTTCCTTTTGAAGGTTTTGGCCAAGGAATTTTTCCAGTAAAACGACATTCCACAAACATGGAGCAACACCTTAAGTAGACAACAACAAATGAGGAACACCGAGACGTTGATTTGAAAGAGAGCTGTATATTCAGAAAGTGGGAGGAAGCCTGGTAGAGGGACATGATAGGATGCCAGGATAAACAGAGGTTAGATGGCAATATTTTCATCACACTGGAACTGAGACAGTAAAAAAGAAATTCACAGCTGGTATGGACCTCATCAACCAACTCTCTTGGTCTACCTGTTTTGAACAGAGGTGGAATCAACAGAGGAGAAGTCTTGGTAAGTGGTTGCTGGAGGAGGGAGGAGGATGTGCAAGGGAGTGTGTACGTGTACAGAGCTAGAGAGGGGAGAGGCAGAGAAAGACAATATGCTTCAAGGCAGTACAGCTGCTACGTGGAGTTACAGGGAGGAGGAGGGAAGGTCTGCTGGCGAATAATCCACCCTGCCTGCATTGCTGCAGGTTCTGGGCTCTCTTCCTACTCACTGGAAGCATTTTCCACAGGCAGGCTGTGGGGAAGGAGACGAGCAGGCTGCCTGCTCTTTCTCAGGAGAAGCAGCGTGGTGGCTGGCAAGGGAGCTATGGGAAGCCCTTTCCTCTGCATCCTTCCTGCTATTTGACGGGCTTCCGTTCTGTGAAAAAAAAAAAACACCTGCAGCTTGTTGGCCAAAATGACTTTATGCAGTGAGACACATCAGCTCTGCGGTGTCTATATAGCAGTGTGAACTGTAAGTGGAAAAAAAACAAACAACAAAAAACCTAAAAGAATGCAAGAAAGAAATCCAAAGTCTAGAAGCTGAAAGTTCAAGATGTGCACAGAGCAGCTGATTGCTGGGAGACAGAAATTCCTGTTCAGGGTCTTGTTCAATTCATGAATATATATTTATATTGTAAACAGTTCCACTGCTGGTTTACTGTGGAAGGTCTGCCAAGGATTATTGTTGGGGTATTTTTAAAGAAAAAAAAAAAAATACAGACCTTTGATATTCTTAAATCTTCTAATATGAGAAAATAATCATTTGGGATTAAAAGCTATGGGCATTGTGCATGCCATTTCAGACATACAGGGCAACTAATACACTGTACAGAGCAAGTGATGTAGATTGTAGTTTTGTGTGCAGGGTAAGTGATCCATGCATGTCTGTGTTCCCCCTGGCATCTTTATTTGTGAGGTTGCTAATTAGGCACCAATGTGGATGAAATTTTGCAGCCAGGTAAGTGTGCAGGTGTGTCGGTCGCACTTGCAGTGATGTGGTGGGTCCACCTTAAAGCTAGGCTACTTACGAGATTCACTGCTCATCTATACTATTTTCTGTCCAGAACTTGTGCTGAGGTTGTGGGATGCCCAAGCTGGTAGTGTAGGAGAGGGAAGAAAACAGAATCATAGAATGGTTTGGGCCAGAAGGGACCTCTAAAGGTCATCAAATCCATCCCCCTGCAGTAAGCAGGGACATCATGTGCACCTTGTTCTCCAGGGCACAGGCAAACACCCAGATGCCACGGGGATGGACCTCAGCTCTGTGCTGGATTCAGTGCCCTCACTCTCCCTTGCAGTAGCATCATGGGACTGCCACGTGTCAGGCCAGATGGTCCTGCACTGTGCCAGGGATGCTGGCTGCCATGAGGCTTAATTTGGTTTGCTTTGTTAAGGAGATGGGAGAGGTGGAAGCAAAAAGGTTCACCAGCTTCCACAGAAGGCATCTCGCCCAGGAACACTTGCCACACAACCATAGCCTAAACTTCCACCATATATCAGTCAAAACCCCAGCATTCTTTGATCTCCAGGAAAAGTAATCAGCAAAGGAGTGGCTTTGCTGTGTCTAGTGGCTGTCTTGGTGGTGGTGATGGCTTGGGCACTGTAGAAAAAAATGAGACATTTTAACTGTTAGTGAATAAAATGCTTTATATGCATCCTTGCGTGCTAGGCTTCAGTGCAGCCCTAGACTCAAGACCCAGGTTACTGGTTGGTGCATATTGCTCTGTAGAGCTGCATGTACAAACACTCCATCCTTGTTATGCAGTATTTATAAGATCTGATAATGGGCATTTAAAAACATACTGGGAAATCTGTGGCATTCTGCGAGTTTAGGCAGTAAGTGTCTTGTCTGAAGAAACCCACTACAGGTGTAGGACCATTTTGAAGGGTATTGATTTTCTCCTTGGTTCATGCAGTTACAGTACATTTTAGCCTGGCTCCAGTGGACTGATAGTACTTGTAAAGAAAATAGATCTGCCTACAAAATTGTATTTCCTTTTTCTTACCTATTAGGTGCCAAAACAGTTAAGTAAGGCAAAGATTACTGCTGTCATTTAGGAAATTGGTACAGAGACAGGTTATACAACTTCACTCAAGTCTTACAGCAAGTCACTGCCATATAGTCTTGTGCCCTAATCATCCTCGCCATCTGCCTCAGTGGACCAGAGACTGAAATCCTGCAATGAATAGTCGTTGATTTCAAGGAGCCTGGAGAATTTCATGTTGCTATGCACCAGTCCCATGAGGCTGTGCTTGAAATAGTGTTGCCAAGAGCTGTTCTGTACCGTCTTGTTGTTTGGGTTTTTTTATTATTTTTATAAAATCTAACTTTCGTACTGTCTCTCTAGCACAGACAGACAGAGAAAAAAAACCTCTCTCAAAACCAGATCAAAAGCTGAATATTTCCTTTCTTGCCTATTTCATCACCATGGTACTGGAGTCCTGTTGAAAAGAAAATAAATAGTGAAGCCCTCACATGAAGCCTCCAGAGGCATGAACCTTCAGCTGAGATAGGAATGTTTGCCTGTTGTTCAGGACACCAGCAACAGGGCTGTGTAGGGATTTACAGTGTATTTGGATAACATAAGAAACTAAGTTTATCTAAGCACTTTCTTCTGTTATCACTGTGTTATCTAAACACTTTGTTAGTGAGACTGGTAGATTGGGATGTGTGTTAGCCCACCACTACTTGAATATATTTACACAGTTCCTGTGGGTTTAGTTTTAAGGAACCTGGGTGTAAATTTAGCAGATGGAGTTCACTAAGGGTATGGAAACTACTTTTAGCTCGTTCTGGTCATAATACTCTCTGAATGCTTTGGTGGAGAAGGTCTGCCACCTGAAATGTCTTCCTCTCTTTTGACCTCTACTTTAAACTCTATTTATTATCCAATCTTTTATTTATTTATTTATTTTAAATTTTACTGTTGAGAACCACTCGGGATGCTGGCTGTTCTTGGCTTGTGAAGAGTTCAGCTAAGGCCAGTGCAGTCTATATTCATATGCTGGTGTGGTTTGACTGAGAAAAAATATGATGTTTAGAACTGGACAGGAGCGAGACCATAATGCCTAAATTAGCAGCCAGGCACCGGATGGAGCAACCCATTCCTTCCAATGACTTTACCCACTGGTCAGAAGCGCACGGTCCCTTCTAATCCCCTGGGAGAGCAGAATTGACAGGAAAGTCACATTCTCTGAGCCTGTCATTGTGGCCAACAGACCACCAGCTTACGCTTCACCAGCAAATGTGATGAGAGGGCACCGAGAGGTTGTGCTCAGGGGAATACTGGCTGTTCTGCAGGCTCCAGCCACAGACCACAGGAATGGTTATTTTGATGCATTTATGCACTAGTAGTGCTGTCAGGATCCTACTTTCACATAGTCCATGGGGTGGGTTCAGGCTGGTTAGCTCACGGAAGAATACAGGCATGTCACTGCAGGTCAGACCACAGCTTCATCCAACCCAGTATTGTGTATCAGGCAAAGGGCAGAGGCAACTATTTTGGGAAAAATGTAACACTGGAATAAGCATGTAGTGATGCTGTATATGTTAAACAGCCTACCTGTGTTCGTGTGGTTCAGGGAGGTCCTGAGCCACAAGCTGGAATTTTGTGCTTAATGACCTGGATGGGTTTTTTCTTCCAGAAATTTACCTCATCTTTTTTTGAGTTCTTCTAACTTTTGGCAGCCACATCATCCCCTAACAGTGACTTCCAGGGGTCAGCTCTGCCAATATGAAGAAATATTTCTGTTTGTTTGGTTTGAACCTGCCCCATGATCATTTCACTTACTGTTCCCAACTTCATCCTCTGTGGAAAAGACCCCAGCGTAAGCAAGTGGTGGACAGACCTTTGTAATACCATAACAATGTTTGTTGGTTTGCTCTCCAGTTACTTTTCTAAAAAGTTTTTTTGTTGCTGCTGAGCACTTCTTTTGGATTTTCATAAACTTATCCAAGATCTATTTCCTTAGTGATAATAGCTCCATCAAATCCCAGCACTGTGCAGTGTGTCCTATGTACCTTTAGGGTATTTTTTTTTCTGGTACATTTATAAGCACTCAAAAGCTACAGATTTAATGCCTTCTCAATCAATATTGTAAGAACCTTCAGTGTTTCCAACCAATTTCTGTTCTGACTCCCAGACTCATTTGGTATCGTCATTACATTTTGGCACCTCGCTACTCAGTCCCTTTATAAAAATCATGTATGGATAGCGGACGAAACAGGTTCCAGGGCCAGTCTCTGCGGGAGTGAGTCCACTGAGAACCTCACTCCACTGTGAACATAGAATATTTATTACTACTTTTGTTTCCTGTCTTTAAGCAGTCATTAAGGCAGAAGTGGCCTTTTCTCTTATCCCTGATAGTAGTGCTAGGACAAGGGGTAATGGGTACAAGCTGGAGCATAGCAGGTTTCAGGTAAACATAAGGAAAAACTTTTTCACAGTGGGGGTGATGGAGCACTGGAACAGGCTGCCCAGAGGGGTTGTGGACTCTCCTTCTCTGAAGACATTCAAACCCCACCTGGATGCGTTCCTGTGTGGCCTGCTCTAGGTGATCCTGCTCTAGCAGGGGGGTTGGACTAGATGATCTTTCAAGGTCCCTTCCAACCCTGACGTTCTGTGATTCTGTGATAGCTGAGCTTCTTTATGATCTCTTGGCAGAGGATCTTGGAGGAGCCTTATTCAAATGTAATACTATCAATTTTGTTGCTTCAACATCTCTGAACTCCTCTACAGGAGGACTGATGAGAGAAATCACTTCAGCTGTCTTGCCGTGACCTTCATCTTCTTGGCCCTTTGCATGTGTCCTTATTTCTGTAGGTTTGCCTGCATGGCTGGTGGAGCAGTTACCTCCCTTTTCTCTCTACCATCCTTTGTACCTATAAAGCCACTACTTTTGTTCTACTGAGCCTGCATATCATTCCTAATCCTTTCCTTGTATTAGAGCTGCCTTCCATGGTTTGGCCAGGCCACTAATGCTTTTGTAACCAGGAGATACTTTTTATACTGGTACTATTCAGAAGAAGTGGATCTTAAAATGAAAATGCATAATCCTCTGATGCTAGAACGGGGATGCGAGAACAGAGGAAAAGGACCTAACATACTATTCAGAAGCCTCTTCTTGTTTGAAGTTTATCAAGGGTGTCTCTAAGCCTGTCTTTCATGCCTAAGAGGAAGCCTTGCTTAGCAGTGCTCCTTTTTAAAACTCGCTATCAGACAATTGACATAGCAGCTGACTTGCCTCCAGAGCACATCAGTATCAGGCTTTCCAGTTAAATGATCCTCTGTTATAATGCTGTGCGGCTATTAAACATTTCCATCCTGCTTCCAGGCAATGTTGAAATCTCACAGAAACTATTTTCCTTTTGCCCCAGTCCAATTCTTGGCAGTCCCAGATGAGCCACAGAGCCTCAGCACCCCAACACAGCCTCAGGAAGGCACTGAAGTGCTGCTGAGCCAGAGGGAAACATTTCTGGCTGCTTGGGAGACCCTACTGTTTCACGCCCTGTATAAATGAGTTTGCAGCGTGTAGTAATCCCAGCACAGCTCTCAAACAAATGTCTGCGTTCAAATATAAAACATTTTTCCTAAACAGCAAGCAATGTCTGCTTTTAAAAGTCCCGGTCCCAGAGACAGGATTCAAAACGTGAAGTAAGTGAAACCCTCATCATAATCACAGCTCTACGTTTCTCGGAAATTACTTTTTTCTCTTCCTAAATTTGAGAAAGGAGGAATTGCCTACTGTTAACATGGGAGCTGCTGTGCAGGCATCTGTAAAGGCAGATATGGGTAAGAAATATAGTGTGTGTGGATAGGGTAGGGATAAGGTATGTGGATAGGACTCTAATATCCAATATAGGATATGAAGTATATATAGGATATTGGCGTTTTGGTCATAATCCAGCAAACTGAACTATTCTTCTACCTGCGGAATTACAGAAGGGAATCCAGAGATCAACAAGTTAAAAGCAGATGCCTGAATTTTTTTTTCCTTCTTCCACTTGAAAACAAGAGTTTCCTGCTTCTTCTAACTACCTGTCACTAATGTTCATAACAACTGTGTTATTCCAGTGGTTAGGAAGCAGTGTTGTTCTCATAGCACCAGTGCTTTCAAATGAAGTGAAGCCATCAAGCTGCCATTTAATTTTAGATGTGATACAACAAGATAAGTGCAACTAACAATTAAAGGGAAATGGGTCACAGCAGGAAGATGAAGTGGCTGATTACCGTGTGAGAACTGCAGGCTCAATCCAAGCCCTAAGAAATCCCAAGCCAGGTACTACATCATGGACCTATCTCACAGTTAATTAGGAGGCATGCATTCTAAGATGTGAGTAAGCAGTCCTGTTATATACATATATATATGTGTGTGTGTGTGTGTGTGTGTGAATACAGTTGGGAGAGTGCTTTTCACCTACAATTACCCTTAACTACCCCACTGCATATATTGTTGCCTCATGCCTATATGAGTAATACTCTAAGGCCAACGTGGTGTGTAGAAACTCACACTGTTGTTTTGCTCAGAAAAGCTGGTCATAAGTGGATAGTTTGGTTAAAGACACACTTTAGCTTTTCTAGAACTTTGCCCTGTTCTCTCCAGCTGATGACAGCACCCTGCTCTCAGTGAAATGGAAGCAGATCTCAGGTACTGACTGTGATACTTCGGTATATATAGGAGTGTTTTTTTCCCCCAAATAGTTTACTGTTTCTCTCTCACACCAAACGCAATTTCAGGGAGAAAAAAAATTGGCAGAGCTACATAAAAATAAATGAGCAGAAAATGAAGTGTTGCAGTTCTGCCTACAAATGCATACAGAGAAGAGTACGCATCCTTGAGCTGACTTTGTCAATTATATTAATACTGGCACAGATGTCAGTAGTGCTGGGCTGTATTAATGTGTAAAGATTCCTGATCTTCCAGAAAATTTCAATAGCTATCAAATTATCAGTTGTTATTTTAGATGTGACACGTAGGTATTTACACTATAGATGTAAGTGTGGACATTTCTAAGATTCTGATAAAAAACCCCTACTAATTCCATCTGTGGTTTTATGAAGGAATCCCCATCCCTGCGTGGATCAGTTGCGACAGGGGAACATGGGGTTGAGTTTCCATCTCATGGGCTGTGCTGCTGTTGTGACAGGCAGTGATTTCAGGTGTGGGCTGAAGCTCCCCTGCAGCCTTTGTAAAATGCATGGGGAAGCTTTTATCTTGAAGAGCTTTTATGAGATCCATTAGCATGAAGTTCAGTGTTGCTCTATTAACTATTCCAGAAACAGTCTGAAGATTGAGACTGAAATATTAATTAGTGCTCTTATATAACAGCTTAGGCTTCTGTGGTACATTTTGTCTGGTCTGAAGGATTGACAGCCAAAGAGGTTTCCTCATTTGAACGACGCATTTTTGAAAATAAACAGTGAGTGTCAAGGCAGTCACCGAATGAGGAGACAGTCATTTTAAAAGTACACAACGAGGACTACTTCTTTCCTCCACCATAAGCAACTTCAAGCACGGGAGTTTTCAAAAGAGCACCATGAGGCCAGCTACCTCTTGTTGTTTCTTGTTTTATTTGACTACTATGTAAGTGCTGGACTGGAGCCAAAGAATTCAGCCTCGGTAGAGGCAGCGCGAGGCAGCGCCAAGCCTGGAGCAGCCTTCCGGCTCTGAAGTTGTATTTGCACCCTCCTGTCTGGGAAGAAGGGAAAGTCATCACCTTGCAATGGTGGCTTCTCCTCCTGCCCTTTGTGACTGCTGTGACCACTGTGCTACCAGGGAAGCTGGGAGGGCAGCTGTGCCCTATTGCTTACCTTCTGGTGGGGAAGTGGGAAGGACAGACAGCCACAGGGGCACTGGGGCTGGTGCTTTGCTCTCTGTTACAGGCATATAGCTGGGCCTTTTGAGCCCTTAATAGACTTGTTCCTTAGTCAATACCTACACAGGCTCTTGCCTTGGTTTTTGTTTCTTTGGGATGACTTTTGAAGCATTACAATTCTATTAAACTGCTTCCTAGTCTTTGGAAATATTGCAAGGAAGAATGCAGAATCTTATTAGATGAAAAAGTCAATGCATTTTCCAACTGAAAATGAAATCCCTATGAAAATTTAAAGAGTGCTATGAAATGTTAATAATTGTTTTTTCTGCTAGCAATAGCATTTTATAAGTAGAATTAGATCAAAGGACTGTAGATTAATCAAATAAGATTTTTCCTGCATGGTGGTAATGTCTCTTTGGATAAATACTGTGCACATCATTGACACTCAGGAGTCTCTGGGATATTTATTCTTCGAAAGACAGCAGCTGAGTGACTGACATGCTGACTTGGCAAGCTGGAGTGGGAAAGGAAACCATCCCTTTCCTACTGCTCAGGCTTTCTCCACTTGCACCTGTGCAGCAATCCTCTCCACTTTGCACAGCAAGGCAAGAGAAGACCATACAGCCCTGCCTGAAGCAAAAAACCAGCAAGTATAGGACTTGGAGGTGCTGTGGGTGCAACGGAGGCTTTCAGTCTAGAGCATTCATTTTGAATTTCTAGTACCCAGAATTATAATTCTCCATTTTACAGCACTGCAAAAGTCCCACGTCGATGAGGAATAAAATTCATAAGTTGTAATGAGAACAGATTGCATCGCAGTAAAACCCTGCCCTAAGGGGTTTGCACAGAGTGAAATTTTAATGAATAATTGTGAATGAGACAACTGTTCTTTCCTCCCTCACGTTTAGGTGGCTATCTTTGCCCTTGCAAGCTAGCCTGACTCTGTCCTTTGCGAGCAGGCAGGTCCCAGGCAATGCCACCCCATGGCCCTGCCCTGGTGGGCAGCCTCATCCAGGCTGGGGGTGGGAGAAGAGCTCCATCCTACAAAGGCAAGTCGTGACGTATCGTTGGCCTTAAGGCCAGAGAACAGGACACAAACAATAATGTCACCGCAGGTAGATGTTCAAGTGGAGTCTGAGGAGGTCAGGATCTCCCATGGGCTGGGATAGGGGTTGAGCTCCTTCTGCCTGGGGCTTGCGGCTGCTCCAACAGCGCTGACAGCTCCCCGTCCCCCAGCTTGACACTGGCCTCATGGGAAGGGGCATGGATCTGGGAGGTGGTAGCATGGTTCCTGAGCTGTGCAGCATCTGTGCTGGCCAGCCATCCCGCTTGCCTCACCTCTGCCTTCCCCAGCCCTGCACATGGGTTTAGGCAGGAGCCCGCTAAGCTGGGCAGATGGAAGAGATCTCTGAGTCGCCACCATTTCCAGTGTTGTGATACTGTGAAGCTGATCTCCATGGCTGTGAAATTGCTTCCTTTCTGCCAGCAGCGTTCATGGCAGCAACTGTCTTGATCACAAAACTCTGTGACAAGAGCTCTGCTCCTTTACAAATCAAATCATGCTAGGGGTGTATTAAACCAAAATATTGGCATTTTAAAATGTAATGGAAATTATTTGACAGGCAAACTAGGAGAACATTTTTGTTATATTTTTACTCAAAATTGCTGCCTGCTTGCTGATAAAAATGGCAGTGCTCTGCTTCCATTCGATTAACTAAAGAAATGTCATGTTTTCCAAACTGAGTGCTTGATATGTAAGACTGACTAAAGACAGATTCCCCTCTGTCTGTTAAAAAACCCAGAAGATGTTTTGGTGAGGAACCTGAGAGAAACTCTCCATCCCCTTCCCCTCTTACAGGCTGTGTCCGGATCTTGGCAACACTCGTGTGAGGGACTCCTGGGTTTTGTTTACTGCTGAGTGCTTGCTGCGAGGCGTTGTTGATTTTTTTTTTTTTCATCCCAAGGGCTTCATTTGTTCCAGTGCTCCTTGTACTGTGCGGTTTTGCGGATTCAGACAGCCCTTCCGTAAATGGACCTTTTTTTTGGCAAACAGGGGTATGATTTTCAGAAAACTAGCCAGGTCACCTTCTCCAGAGATCAGTCGCCAGCTGGGAGGCGTGCAGCGGAGGAGGGAAAGGGTTTCTGCCGTCCTGCGTACTCTGAAACAGGACGTCGCTGAGCGTCTTCAACTTCTTCGCTGTCGGGAGCGGCCCAGCGCAGCCCCTCCGTGCGGGATGAGCTCCGTCCCACCCGGGGGGCTGCTGGGGCTGGGGCGGCCGGGGCTGTCCCGTTCCGCCGGCTGCACTTCCACAGGCTGGGCTCGGAGCGATTGGCCCGTGCGGATCATGTGGGAGAAGCAGGAATCCTGAGTTGTAGCTTTTGGCACTCCTTTTTCTTTTTAAAGCGCTTGCTCTTTTCAGCTCCCTAGGGCTTGTTGCCTCCCTCCTTTCATTACCCTGATTATAATCTGGAGTAGCCACAGCGGAGACAGACTGAGTGATTTTAAAAGAGCAAAAATGTTGAAGCAGGTGCCCAGGACTTCGGGCACCGGCTGTTACTACTTAAACTCGGTGTCACCTGAGGGCCAGGAGATGTACTTGCGATTCGATCAGACCGCCCGGCGCCCGCCCTACAGGACGAGCAGGATTCTCGCCCGGCACCAGCTACTGACGAAAATTCAGCAAGGTGAGTTCCTGGCAGAAGCGCTCCTGAGCCCGGTGTTTTCGCAGGTTCTGGAGGTCCCCTCTTCCGTAGGAGAACAGGTTTTAATGCCTCTTTTCCTGTCTCTATTCTGAACTAATCTGGCTAGCGTCAGAGTTTGAAACAGACATTCATACCTTTCTGTTTCTACACATGCACACGTAACACTGAGAACTATGAGACAAACACTAGTGCATGTTTAGCTATTTAACTAAATTAACTTTTAATCAGAAACTATACGATAGCCTAGGTGCTGAAGTTCGTCTTTTCCATCTGGCAGAGCAGTTAATGGCATCGGTACATATTCTCTGATGGCTACAGGTAAAACCTGTCTGTGGTAAAGCACAGGGAGAGAATAGATGATCATCCACTTAAAAAAAATAAAAGCAGAAGTCCAGAGTGACTGGCAGCTGGGATAACATCCTTTGGAAACAAGCATGTACAACTGTCAGAGGATTAGAAAGCTTGTCACATGTCCTTAAAAATAATTGCTGAGTTGGCTTTCTGCAGCTGCTTATGCAGTTATTTAGGCAGTCATTACAGATCTATTGATTTTGTTTTTCTGAATACATATCTACAGCACTAAAGCTAAACACAGATTGACCTCAGAACAAATCCTTCAGTCTGTGCGTGCAGTTTAAAATCATCTTCAAAATCATTAATGCAGAAAAGAAAAAAAAAAAGCCAGGTGCAGAGCAAATCAATTCATAGTTTTGTATGGATAGCATCCTGTTTCCAAGAATACTGGTTTCCAAAGTGGATGTGGTCCCACGTGCAGAAGAAGAGTATGTCATGTATATGTCATGAAAAAAAATAAAAATCCTGAAGACAACAGTCACTTTCTTGACAGCTCGCGAAAAGATACTTGATTTTGCTAACTAGGGGCATTTGCTAACTCATATCATTTACTGTTACATCTGGCAAATACCACCGAAATTGGTGTGAGCTTCTGACCAGGAACAGTTAAAACAGTTAAATGGAGTGGCTATTTTGGTGTGTTGCTTTCCAGTAAGATTCTTTCTCTCTGTGGCTGTCAAACTCTGGCAGAAGTACAGGGATATAGTGATGAAACTTTTATTGCGTTTATAAAGAAAACAATGCATAATTCTTTGGCTGACTTTAAAAAAAGATGAAAAAGATAGTTTCTGTGGCAATTAGGAAAACCCAGTTGTTTGCAAGGCGGTCTTAGGAGCTGGTCATGTTTGAAGGATACTGGTCCTCACTGCAGCTTTAATTTCAGGAAGGATATTATGTCATTCTGTGTACCCAGTGTACAGCCTGGATTGAATGGAAAGAAAGGGTAATTTATTTCTCTCCAGGTTTGTTTGAAAATGTTTTGGTTGCAGTGCTAGTACCAACTGAATTTTCAAGCAGCAGCTGCAGATGATATGCATTCACACACCTTCTCTACCTGTCATGGTGCTGTTTAATGTTCCCTCTTGTAAACTGGAACCCATCAGCTGTTTGGGACAGCCAGGCATGCCAAAGCCGCCCTGGGGTGCCAAGGCTTTTGGGAGGCTGTGTAGTGGTAGAGGGAGGAGTTTCCGAGTTGTAACTTTTCTTCCTGCAGCTCGTTGCATGGGCGATCAGTCTGTAGTGAATGACCTTTGCTCCTCTGCCACAGCTTTCCAGACTGTCCTGCGCAGAGTTGTGAGAAATGACATTTGTATAGTACCTTTATGATGTGGTATATATTGCAGTTTAGTGTATGAAATATTTGTGTATTTTGGATCACTGAGAATACACTGTTGCATCTTTATTGGAAAAATGGGGACAGGGTCTGCTCTTGTGTCAGTTCATTAGCAATAGTGAAATTATGTATGCAGGTAGATGCTGATGTCTGTGAATGTGCCCATATGTAGGAATAGACATGTTTAGTGCAAAACCATAGGCAAGGTACACATTTTTCTCATGGTGCCCCAAGTGATGACTAATAATTTGGAGACAAATAGCTGTGTTAGCAATACCAAAAAAAGCTAAGTCTAGCTAATATAACTCAGTCTGAAACCTCCCATTTATACTCTGGATGAAAACCGTAG
The DNA here is from genome assembly GCA_024336885.1 of Actenoides hombroni. Lineage (NCBI taxonomy): Eukaryota > Metazoa > Chordata > Aves > Coraciiformes > Alcedinidae > Actenoides > Actenoides hombroni. Next base: position 94,531,013 of record WUAM01000287.1, read on the forward strand.
ACCCATCAGTTACTAGCAAGACTTTTGCCAGGTTTTGCTGGGTCAGCTTGTCACCTTCTGTGCTTGCCCTGCTCAGACTGTAAGCAGTGTGAGGGTACTGTTGTCAGTCCCAGTCCCAGAGGGTATTGGAAGAGGACTGTAGTATGGATGGAGGTATCAGCCTGTCCCTTTAGAGGTGAGTTTTACCCCACTGACAAATGGAATTCATTACTAATGGAGTGCCACAGAGCAGCTTATCTAGAATGTATTGAAAAGTAAATCAGGAGGTACAATCAAAATTTGCTTTCAACCACCCAACTCAGTAAAGCATGTGAATCATTATTTACTTTCACTGAATTTATATGTCCTTGAATCATACATTTTAAGGCCGTTAAGAGAATGTATTTGAACCCTGTTACCCCTATTCCCCAATCCAAGCATTTGAATTATATGTTTAGAAAAACATCAAGCTTGAGTTTTAATACTGCTGGAATGGTGAATCCCTCCTGGTTAATTGCTTTGCTGAAAAAAGTTCTGCCACATGTTTAAGTGCTAAGCTGCCTTGGGGCTTGTTTGAATACCTGCTCTCTACTTCTTGCGCAGATATTTTTCAGTTGCTAGTTTTCAGACTGGAGGCACCCACAGTAGGAAGCACCAAAGATTTTACTTCAGGGGTATTTTTCCTTAGTGAAAGGAATGATTTACGAAATGACAGCATAACCAATTTACCATGTATACAGCAGTCAAAGCTTCCATTGCAGGACAGGAACCTGGTTCACTAATGCAGTGTAATACAGAGTGTTGCATGTACTGCTATCTTTTCAGTCATTAGCTGCATGTACTATTCTAAACAATGCTAAATTACTCTATCATATTGTGTGATACAGCTTTCCTTCCTCTTTTAAAAACACGTTTGCTGAAGAAGCTTTCCTTTATATTTTCCTTTGGTGATAGTTAAAAATAAACGAAGTGAATCATTAGAGGAATTATGCTATTTAATCATTTCTAAAAACAAAACCGCCACAAGGGAAATGAAAGGACCTAGACTGTTATTTTAATCAGATCATACTTTGAAAGTCCTAAATATTTGGTTTATGTACACGACCAACTCCTTGAGGCAGAATTATGTGGTGGCCTGTGAATGTGAGTAGTAATTATCTGTCTGATAGTAAATAGGTATTTTCAGAATGTGATCTTTTGATGATTCCCTTTCCCCCATAAGTCCGTTAGTTTCCATGCTGAAGGGGACACGTGCCTCAGCATAAAGGAACAGGGTGTAGCATGCTTGGTCTGGTATTTATTCAAACTTTGTATGCAGTAACTGCATGGGAATTCATTAATGATTACTCATGTTCTCTTTAAATAAATAAGGTGGTGACTTTCAAGAAATTATATTACATGAGTCACAAAGTTGTTATTTCTTCCACAGTACATGGCTAAATTCAGTGCAGAACAGAAAATATAAAAAATAGCTGTGGGTAAAAAGTAATGAAATATTAAGGCCATACTCTGAAAATGTTAAATTGAAATCATTGACTGTACAGCACAAGTAGAGTGTAAGGCAAAGTGAATGAAGCCGCATCTCCCCCAGCACAGGTAGACATCACCAGTAAGAAATGACCCCATTCATCTATAGCAGAATTTGATTCTTAGACTGCTCTTTCAGTAAGAAAATAATATGAAGAAGCAAATGAAAGTAAGATAAATTCCTATTCTCAGTGAGAAAATTCCCTCCTACAGTGAGAAACGCTCTGTGATTTGTCTTAGTTTATGCAGACAGACAAGAGCAGTTGAAAAGAATTGTTCGATGGCACGGTCTCAAAGCAGGCTTTAACTGTTCAAGGCAAACTATCCGTTCAACCTTCAGCAGACGTTTTATACTCTTACATGTTGCAAGTTCAGCTTTGATGTTTTATGGGTGCTGTTACCTCTGTGCCACCTGCTTTTGGTTTGAGCAAGCATTAGAGGTACAAACAAATGCACTTTTCTGCCTATAGTCTTCTCTAGTAGTTCAACGCGTTCAGTTCTTCTCTTTTCTACACGAGTGCAGTTTATGGAAAGTGTTACAGAGTGATGTGAATGACTTGGCAAAAAATTTTAAGTTCCTTGAAATTTCAACTACTAATGTAAAACAAGCTGTAATATACTCCCATACTCAGAGAACTTAGAAGTTGTGTAAGTGAAAATGTGGCAGTCATAATCTGCATTAAAAAAGCCCAGATCACATTCTGGATATGCACACAGATACAGAGTACCTGTCCATCCCCAGAGATAGGAAACAGGGTACAATTATATAATTAAGGACTGTGGTTTTGTTCAGACATACAAAGAGAACAGAATATTGTTGTTCGGGCAAACTGAAACATAGCATTTCCCATTACCTACACATCTTTAAGCCTCATTGTCTGAACCCAGGAAAGTAAAATATTAACCAAATAGATTCAGCCTTGGTGGTAATGATACAAAACCCCCCACTTAGGTCATCTCTGACTGGTGGCAGTGACCTGCTGCCTCTTGAGCCTGTGGAGTGACTCATGGAAGTAACCGTTGTAGTTCCTGTTCAACCCCTAGTGCCTCCATTTGCAATGGCCTTGTTTGCACTCCAGCCCAAACATGCAGGAGAGGACAGGTCTGGGGCCAGGGTGGCCTGGGGCAATGGGAGGAACATCCTTAGCTGCAGAGCTACCTTGCAGACCTACCCTGGGTTGTGGTCTGCTGCCCTCTCCAGCATCAGATGCCTGTGGGGCAGGCGGGTGCTCACAGCCTAGGCATCTTTGGGTCACTAAGTTCATGAAAATGGTGATTCTTACAGTATCTGAGGGTCCATTAGAAACTGAGACCATACATCACATGAAGCTTCATCTTTCTTTCCTTAAACAGTCTCTTTTCTCAAGTCCTTAGCCCTAAACTGGAGTTTTTCTATTAAATTGTAGGATTTCTTTTAATTATTTTTTTTCCTAAACTTGCGCTCTGAAATGGCTGGAGTATTTGTATGAAAATTTCACACAAAAACTGTTTACATCCTGAGGGGTATTTATAAATTCCAAGTAATAGATAAATAAAATAGTAGTGCAAAAGATTACAGTCCAGCTAGTTAAAGTTTTTAAAAGTTATGCTTCATAAGACATTTGAGAGGGAGAAACATTCACTGGCAGAGATGTTCAAAAGCTGAAATTATCAAGAAATACCTGCGTGGTATGTATCAAGAAACAGCCTGTGTGATCCTGGAGTTCAGACTCAGTGATGATAGCAGTTTCTTCTGGCCTTAGAACTTCCTGTCCACTGAGCGTCAGTGACACTTATGTTGACACAGGCAGATTGGACACCAAGAAGTAGACCTTGGTTCTTAAGTTAGGGGACTTTTGCTCTTGATTTCACTGAAAGCAGGATTTCAGCTAAGGGGAAATCCTAACTTGAGACACTTGCGTTTTGAAATTCTTTGTGGTGAAATGGACAGCTGTAGCTGTGTTATATATCTTCTGTATTGATCACTGAGGAGGTTTTTAATTTTCACATTAACCCTATGGTGTAATAGGAGGCAGTTATGTTAAAAGATGTTTAAGACAATAAATGAATCATTAGAGTAACAATAATTGGTGGGTTTTTTAGTTTAAATTTAGAAGAAGTGATAAGTCTTGGGTATATAAAATACTATGTAACAGAAGTAAACGAGAAGTTACTCAAAAAAATAGATTAAGAGAATCTATATATATCACTTCTGTTACTGGGAGACTGTTACGTCTGTGTTTATACATAAATCCCTGAAAATAAAGTGCAGTATTTGTACCATGAGCACCATAAGTGTTAATTTAAAAAATCTGCAGTTTCAGGTTCCAGCCAGATACTACTTTTCTCTCTAGGCAATAGATCCCTATGGACTTTTTTCTTTTTGATTCAAATGCAAACTAAAAAGTCATCGATAGCATCTTAGCTATGGTCATTGTTTTTTATCTTTCTCAGATCATACAATATTCTCAGGCTTTTAGTTGGACTTAAGCAAATGTATGAGCTGTTTCATATAGGGCATCACATATATTTAGAATAGTGCCTGAGCCTCTAATGGAAGGGACTGAAAAAGCAGGTCTCTTTTAGTTAGGTTATTAGGTTATGAAACAATTGTCTGTGGCTGAGTTCGTTACACCTTGTAAGAGCCCCTTTCAAAGGTAAAATGCTGAATTATATGTCCTATGGGCTTCATCCAGTATATGCTAATTGTGTCATTTCTTATTTATACTTGCTTTACAGGTATTCGAATGTGAGCAAGTCAGTAAACCCTCATCTTCACGCCTCATAAAATTCTCATGCGTTGCTTAACTTTTTGCTTAAAAACCTGTTGAGTTTCCCCCTTTCAGGTTCAGTTCAATGGGTCAGCTCAGTTTACGAGAGCAAATCATCGCAACACTAATTGCACGCTATAATATAGTGGGGGAGAGGAGGGCTTGAGTACCTTGAGCTGGACTACTTAGAAGCTATTGAAGAGCAGACAGCCTGATTCAGAGAACTTGGGAGCATTATGGCTTAGCTGAAAAGAATGTGCGTGACTCAATCTGAAAACATCTTGTGGCTTTTCATCTCTTACATGTTAGAGGACTGAGGAAGTTAATTCTGCCGGGAGAAGAAAATCACTCCGTAGCCCTTCAGACTACATGGGGTTTTGATTAACATACACCCGCAGATGAGCAAAAGTTTCTGTCCTTGTGATAAGTTGGGCGAACTCAGAGAAATAACAGTTTAAAATATGGTCTACACAGTACGTCTGAAGTAAATACCATCTGCCAAGCATGGAAGCTGCCCTGCTGGAACATACCAGACATTTTGCTTTCCAAAGTCCTTTGCCAAAGAAGGACTCAGCCCTGCAGCTTACTTAGATGAATCTTCCTCTGTACTAAAGGAGCAAAATAATAAATCCTAATAATGTCAAGTGGTATTGTTTTAATGAGCTAGATATTACAGGCCTTTGGCAATAGTTGTGCTCTCTTTTAATAGGATTGTGGTTGAAGGAAAGTCTGCGTGAGCAGAGTTTTCAGGATTTGGAAGCAAAATCTGTATATCTTTATTGTTGTCTCTCTCATTTAGTCCTAATGGCCTAAAGGGTATCTGACTTACGCACACACACGCCCTTAATGTGTCACTAGTGTCTTTCATGGTATGTTTATTTTATTGACTGTGCCATGCTTATTTGTGATTCTCTGTCACTTGGGTAGTTTAAGTGTATGGAAAAAAGCAGTAAGTTCAAAGTGGAATCTCTACTTTAGTTCTAGCTTTTATCCTCTTTACTCACAAATACGCACCCACCAGCATCCTCCACCCCTCAAACCTGCCATTTTCTGGGAGGTTTCTCAACTTCCTTCTTGAAATCACATTTGCAGGAAAATATGACACCCTTTCATTAAGGAAAGGCATTTCCTTAAAGGCTGCAATACAGCTTTTACTGCCGAATGTGTCCAGAAGCCAGGATGATGGTACAGCTTTTACTCTTCTCTGACAGTTCTCTGCAAGGGAGCTTCTGCAAACCCACCACCACATGCTGAACCCTGTGGTTTCTCTCTAGATCTCTAACAGCTCTTTCCCCTTCCTCACTGCATTCATCCTTTGGGCCACCACTTCAATGTGCATTACCTACATTATCCAGAAGCTCCTGCTTGCAGATGTTAGGTGTTAACATGTCATGTTCTTGTGTTAGTACTGTGCTTATGACAGTCAAATGTCACTCAGAGTCTGAGTGGACATGTCTGTACTGCTAAATAAAAGGATGGAAGGTGAGCTGGAGCACCCTCTGCTCTGCTCAGCAGGTGACTCTATGGCTCCGTTTTGGCTTTCTCCAGCTAGCTCAACCCACACCAAGTTTGTGGGAGAGAGGATTAGTTCTAGTTAGTGCAGACATGAGCTGAGCAATGCCACTTGACCAAAAAATGAAAATCAGGCTGTCTTTTATTTAGCAGTGCATGTGTAACCCCTCTTGCCACTGCCACAGAAGATGCAAAATGAGGAGAAACCTCGCTTCACAAGTCTAAAGATCTAACATTAATGTTTTAGTAGTATTTATGCCCAAAGAAGTAAAAATTTCTTGTGGTAATACAATTTGTAATGCGTGAAATTTCTGAAGGAAGTACACAAAAGTAAACGTATCCTATAATAAGCTGCCTTTCCATTCATGCATGAATGTGGAAGTAAATTCTGTTAAAAAGCTGACTAAAAAGCTGACTGCTTAAGTCTTTTTCATTATCTCAGACTGTGGAACAGACAGTTCACATTAGCTAAGTGCAACCTCATTCTTCTTCTTTTGAAATCAATATCCCAAATTTGTGTAAAAACAGCACCTGCAAAGACTACTCCAAATAATGAGATCACGTTGCTTGTCCCAATAACTGCAGCATCATTGAGCAACCTTCCAAAAGACCGAAGGTTTGAAACAGGACCAAAGATGTAAGATGACTGTAGATTTGAGAAGGAAGAAGTGTCTCCGTCAACAGTCAGATGGCACAAGCTTAGGATTCATGTGAAAGGCACAGTCCTTTTGCATCCTTTTAGCTTCAGGAAGTGGCAGAACAATTAGTTTTTCCTAGTCTCCAACTGGTATGGGAGTGGGAGTCTGGACAGAACAAGACTCTCAGAGCCACACAATGTGGCTTTTTCATAATATATTTGGCAAACTTTAATGTTCTGCGGGATAAATCTAAGTTTGTGTCTTTAATTGCATCTGATGGCGGCAGCTGAATATCTAATCATTTTGTAACTTCAAAGATAATGGCTCTCTCTTCCTGCAAACATTTATCTGAGAGGGATAATGTAAAATCCAAAAGTTAATTCTTGGCACAGACGATGAAGCAGTAAGTCCTTGGGCTGTTTTGGTTTGGGTTTTTTTCCCCCTTTTTCTTTTCATTTTTACAGCTATATTTATACATATTTCTGAGGATTTTTTAAAACTGCCATTCTGTCAGCTTCACTTTTATTAAAAGCGTGGCGGTTTGCCTAGGTCTTAGCCAAAGTTAAAAGGAGTTTCTTTTCTTCTAGATTCATCAAGCATCAGACTATATCTGGTTTTAAAGCCCCTTCCAAGTTAGCAGGCTGAGATATTCGGAATACTTTGTCCAAAACCACTTTATCATTCGAACTGCTGATTCTGCACTAAAACCAGGCACCCCTGCCAAAACCTGAGCCATTGCAGCAAAAGCTGCATTTCATACCGCTGCCTGAGTGATGTAGCACCGAACAATACCAGTGCTGATTCATGGCCAGGATTTTATATCACGATCTAGCGCTTCACGCCAAAAGCCAGAGCTCTCTTCATCCCACCAATGGCTGTCCAGGCATTGCGTAAGGGGTGCTACCTAAAGAGATGCATGGCTGCGATTCATCTCTGAGGTACTTCAGGCCATGCCTCCTCAGAAGCTCACGGCCCCGATGTCCTCATCTGCAGACACTGATGGGAGGAAATGGGGTATCCTTGCACTTGCACATGAGGCATGAGATTTTGTCTGTTCAGAGAAAGAACGATCTATTCACCAGCAGATTCTGAAGGAAGGAAGGAAAAAAATTCCAGTGACATTTCAATTTTCTTTTATGTGGAGCTATTTTTAGACAGCGCTGCTGCCAGTCATGTCAAACACTTTGTGTCTTTGGAGTTTTATCTGAACTGAGTGTTTCAGCTCCCTGGTGCATAATGGCAGTGTTATTTGCTGAAAGTCTTATTATTTCAAGTGGCCTCTTATCTTAAGATCAATTCATTAGTTCTGGCCTTTGAAGTTTAAGAGGAAACAATTGCAGTTGCTAAAAAAAAATCTAAATTAAGGGGGTTTTTTCAGTAATACTTATTTTCTCTAATACTGGCTTTTGAAAGTCTATTTTAGGACTGACAGAGCAGATAAGCTGTGTTTCAAGGCTGCAATTTGACTTCTGACATCCATAGCTGAGTCATTAAGCTGTGTTGGAGAACTGGGCTATTGTTGAGGGAAATCTAGTACCTTTTCTGTTACTTGGATTATCTTTTTAGTCTGAGAGTGTAAACTGCTTGCACCTCATGTGCTCACAGAAAGCCAACAGCAAACAGAGTACTTGGATTCCCATTAGCCCTGGTGTACATTGCTACCTCCCACAGTCACTAGTCCAGGGGCCATTCCTGACATACAAGTGATGGCCTAGAGCTCAGTGTGTATCCCCAAACCCACCTGTGAAGCACGGCTGTGGCTCTATCGATGCTGACAGCCAAGCTTGCTGGGGGATGGAGCTCAGGTGTATTGGACATGAGGCATCAAATAGACACATGTGAGAGCAGTGTAAGATCCTGTCAGCTGAGTGGACTGTGATGTAGAAACAGAGCAGCCAGTTTGCCTGGTTTTATCTATCTGTCTGTCCATCTGTCGATCTTTGTATAGATATTTTTATAGGTATTTGTATTTACATTTTTATAATGTTATAAGACTAAAAATTAGATTTCTAAGGGCACTAGGCACTTTAAATACAAAGATTTAAACACTTTGTCTTGAAGTTGCACTGACCCAGAATTTCTTATCTGCCCAGACCACAGGGAGTGCTGCTCAGTACCAGACCCAGCAATCCACCCTCATCTTTCTGCAGAATACCCCATCAGCTCTTTGAGGTGTGGAACAAATACAGTCCTGTAGTCATTTAACTGACTTATATAAAAATTAAGATTTCAACAAGTATAGAAATCAATAGTTTTGCCCCATGCAACTATTGTTTCACCATCCTGCTTTGCTTGATTGCGACAGTACTCCTGTGTGCAATTTTCTGGCACTAGGGCAGCTGGTCTCCTGAAAGCTTCAGTCATTAGCTCTCTGATAGCCTCCAGTTAGAACCACTGTCCTGAGTTGCTCAAGGCATCGTTGTCTGGACTAGTTCTACAAACAGCAGCCTGCAAAATGTGTAATATGGAAGAAAATGTATCACAGAATCACAGAATGTCTTTGCTTGGAAGACACATTCAAGATCATCCAGTCCAACCTTTGACCCAACACTGCAAGCTCACCATTGAACCATGTCCCTGAGCACCAGGTCCACACGCCATTTAAATTCCTCCAGGGATGCTGACTCCACCATTGCCCTGGGCAGACCATTCCAATGTTTGGTAATCATTTCAGTGAAGAAATGTTTCCTAATATCCAGCCTAAACCTCCCCTGGCACAGCCTGCATCCATTCCCTCTGGTCCTGTCACTCGTCGCCAGGGAGAAGAGGCTGTCCTCCTCCTTGCTCCAACCTCCTTTCAGGTAGTTGCAGAGAGCAAGAAGGTCTCCTCTCAGCCTCCTCCAGACTAAACAACCCCAGCTCCCTCAGTCGCTCCTCAAAGGTCTTGTGCCCTAGACCCTTTACCAGCTTTGTTGCCCTTTTCTGGACATGCTCCAGCACTTCTATGTCCTTCTTATCGTGAGGTGCCCAGAACTGAATGGAGTATTCAAGGTGTGGCCTCACCAGTGCCGAGTACAGGAGGACAATTACCTCCCTATTCCTGCTGGCCACAGTGTTTCTAATACAAGCCAGGATGCCATAGGCCTTCTTGGCCACCTGCACACACTGCTGACTCATATTTAGTCAACTACCGATCTAAACCCCAGGCCCTTTTCCAACTTGCAGCTTTCCAACCACACATCCCCAAGTCTGTAGCTTGCCATGGGGTTGTTATGACCCAAGTGCAGGACCCAGCACTTGGCCTTGTTGAACCCCTTGCAGTTAACCTTGTCCCACTGATCTAACCTGTCCCAGTCCCACTGTAAAGCTTCCCCACCCTCTAGCAGATTGACACACCCACCTAGCTTGGTGTCATCTGCAAATTTACTGAGCGTACACGCAATCCCCTCATACGGTCAGACCCTTCATCATGACTGCATTGAAGTGACATAACCTGATGTCTTACTGCTGTGTCTGCAGTGTTACAGTGACAAAGACCGAACAATCTGTGTCTGATTTCAATGAAAATAAAACCCAGTTTCATAAAACTATCAGCTTTATTGATTTACTTTCATTTATGTAATTTGGTCCGTTATGGCATCTTCTAATTACTGTTCTGCCTACTTAAGCATGTGTATTTTTAACCAGCTTCTGCTACCCTTGTTCATCCTGACCAGGACAAGAAGCAACCTGATTCTTCAGCAGTGGAGAGTTATGTAATAAGCAACCCTGTTCTTGGAATAACAGGATACAGATGTCAGGATTGCGTATTTCTATCTTAAATTACTGAAATTGGAGGCATGCATTATCAGTGGTGATAAGTAGTTCATCATTATAAGGAATGATTCAGAAAGGAATTGTTCTTCACAACATATTAAAAATTATTTGGAAATTTTTTCTCTCCCATAGTAGACCACCAGCTTGCAGACCCACTCATCATCACAATTCCTACTCTTCCTTTCATAAGAGGTAATGCGAGCTGCTGTTTAATAAACACCTCACACAGCAAAGAGGAAAATAATTTTGGCAGCAAGCTTGGAGAAATATATCATTATATTTAGAAAGAGAACAAATTAAAAAAAAATGCAATATATGCATTCTTTAAAGAAAATAACAAGTGTATCAGTTGAAGAAAATACAGGACCTAAATTTGAACAAACCTTCCTGTGTTGTTCCAGTCCAGTAAGTCTTAACCAGCCCATTAGTTGCTGTTGAAGACACAGTGGTGTGTTTACCCTGGCTGGAGCCGAGGTGCCCACCAAACTGTTCTATTAATCCTTACATGGACAGAGGAGAGAAAATTTAACAAAAGGCTCATGGGTGAAGGTAAGGACAGGGAGAGATCATTCACCAATTACTGTCACGGGCAAACCAGACTCAGCTAGGGGAAAATTAATTTTGTTTATTACCAGTCAAGCCAGAGAAGGGCAATGAGAAATAAAAACAAACCTTATGAACACCTTCACCCTCCCTTCTTCCCAAGCTCAATTTCACTCCCAGTTTCTCTACTTCCTTCCTCCAAACAGCGCAGGGGGATGGTGAATGGGGATTGCCACTCCTTCCTCCACAGGGGGAGGACTCCTTACACTCTTCTCTTGCTCCAGTGTGAGGTCCCTCCCACAGCAGACAGTTCTCTGTGAACTTCTCCAGCATGAGTTCTTCCCACAGACTACAGTTCTTCATGAACTGCTCCAGCATGTGTGTCTTCCACAGGGTTTCAGTTCTTCAGGAACAGACTGCTTTCAGCATGGGTCCCCCATGGGGTCGCAAGTCCTACTGCCAAATGTGCTTGAGCACGGGCTCCGCTCTCTCTGTGGGTCCATAGGTCCTGCCAGGAGCATGCTCTAGTGTGGGCTTCCCAGGGGGTCACAGTCTTCTTTGGGCATCCAGCTGTTTTGGTGTGGGATCTTCCATGGGCTACAGGTGGGTGTCTGCTCCACCACTAACCTCCATGGATGGCTAGGGGACAACCAACCTTACCACAGCCTTCACCATGGGCTGCTCTGGTGCCTGGAACACCTTCTTCTTCCCCTCTTTCATTGATATATTGACCTTGGTGTCTCTGCATATTCTCATTCCTCTCTGTCTGCAATTGCTCCTCCATGATAGCTTTCTTCCCCTTCTTAAATATGCTATCACACAGGCACTAGCACTTGGCTGATGGGCTCGGCCTTGGCCAGTGGCAGGTCCATCTTGGAG
>WUAM01000287.1:94542696-94577040 GCA_024336885.1 Actenoides hombroni
AAAATATCATCATATTAATTCAGAAAATTTCTAAGAATTCATTCAGGAAAGCAGCTTGAGTTCCAAGTTTCTCAATTAAGCTTTTTCAACTTTTCTCTTTATTAGAATTAATTATAGCATAAATCTTTCTACTACATTTAACACACAGAAAAATGTCATGCAAGATTTTTCTCCATCCAGGCCCTCTTCAACAGTAGAACCTAGTGTTAAGCTTTCCAGACAAGGCAGATACTCCCTCTACAACAAACATAAATAAAAGTTGAAAAGGAAAAGTAGCCATTGTAAGAGAAGAGAAAAAACTAAGAAAGTCAGACCCAAGGTTTCACGAGTGAAATGAAAATAAAATGTGTTGCTGGTATATATGGTTTTAGAGTATGTAATATGTCCATGAAGAAACTGCCATTCTCTGCCATCTTCCTCTGTTGTAAAAGTCACCTGCAGCACTCAACTGCAAAATGCAGTCAGATTAAAAAATCTTTAATATTGTAAAAACTGGCAGGTAGACACCACTTACTACTACATATATTCAAAATTGATTACATAATGCTTTTAATAAGAAGTAGGAAAAGTGTACTAGGTAGCTTTTTCTAAAATAAAAACAAGTCTTCTCTCACCCCAAAACTGACAGCTTCCATATTTCCCAGCCCTGAGATAAGATGGAGATTGCAGTTCCATAAAGGGCAATTTACCAATTCGGATTTTTTAGTTAGGGCAGAAACGGAAGGTATCTATGGAAGGCACAAGCTTGTCTTCCCCTTACTTTCCAGAACTACGGTTAGCTAGTTACCAGATTACTTTACACGGTGTTATGAAGGGAAGCCAACACAGAGAGAGTGCATTGTGGTCTTACGCTTCACCACAAGATCCAAACTGTGTACAGCAAAAGCACAAAGGAAGAAGAAAACTTGACAGGATGAGGAGCAAAACTTCATGCTTTGTCTTGATGAAGATCAGTCTAAGAATGCTGCTAAATACAGATACGTAAGCTTGTATCCCCATTTGAAGTTATAGCTATTAAAAAGGCAACCAACATTCATGAATTCTTAAATCTCTCTAGTTTCTAAAATAAACCAACAAAAAAATCTCACACATACTAAGATGTTCTGACTAAAACTGGATCTCCCAAGCAACTAACACAGACTATGACTTCACATTCTAAAGTAACACTTCTAAAATCATCATCTTGTGTAAAATAAAGAGCTGCTAGATAGCCACCCTTTCTTCGTATGCCAATTCTCAAAAGATACCAAAAAAATTTCTATTTACATGAACACTGCATCAGGCACATGTTAACTCCGTTGATCTGCAGAAAATAACCCACAGGTTTTATCAGATCAAAAGCTGAACCTAAGCCAGCAAATATTGACTACACTGCACAAAAAGGGAAGGTTTATATACTACATGAATTATCCCCACTCAAAGCACTAATAAGGCCTCGTTTAATACTGTGTGATGTTTTAGCACTATCCTTCCAGACAGACCAATTAAAAGCTAAAGAAAAAAGTACAGATCTAGAAAGCATGACTAGTGAAAATACCGAGCAGCTTGTTATGGTCAGACAGAAGATTAAAGAGTGACCTTGTTACAGTTACCAGATACGTGGAAATGCATACAAGGCTGTAAAAAGAGAATAATGAACTAACAGATCTATGAGCTTTAGGACAAAACATGGTAGTCCTGAATAGCAACTGGTGTGACTTAGACTGGTGTCTGGATAAATAATTTCTAGCCTTAGCACATCACAAGAGATTTTATACAATATAACCAAACATTTATTAAGAACAGATCAAGTATGGGTTATTCCACCCTGTATCAGGAGGATCAACAACACGGCCTTCCTTCTAACTTCTATCAAATCATGTGAAATGTAAACCACAAAGAAAAGCAGAAGAGATTAAATAATTTCATTCTGCTACATTCCAAAGGCTGAGATGTATCTGCAGCACGTAGGATGACGTATTCTGCCATGGTGTAACAGATATACACGTTTTTAAACTATTGCCAACACAACGCAGTACAGCAACTTGATTTATTATATGCAGATTCTTCTGCATTGTTGCTAAACAGTACACTGGTCCAAAGTTACTAAAATATTTAAAAAACTATACATTATGTAAACAAAACATAAATAAAACAGTATAGTTCTTTGTACATAGTTTAGTACAGATTGTTAGGAAATAATGAATATGTACAATTCTATGTCATAGACTGCATTTTTGCAACGCATAAATATTTTTTTTTTACAGAAACAAATAAAAATTTGACAAAGAAAAAGGAGATATATACTGTCATAAACACACTGGCAAACAGTCCATACTGTAAGACACAACATAAGCAAAGGGCTAGATTTCTCCGAACTAAAATGTTCAATGAACTCATAGGTTACTTCTGACCTTTTTATTGAAGAACTCTGAAAACTTCTCTCTGACAAACTAAATAATTCTTTTCTTCCTTGTAAGCCCCACAGGTAAACAGGAAAGAACTGCAATCTTAAATTATTTTGAGTATATCAAATGTTTCAAACCATGTAAGAAATTATTCAATAGTTACAACTTTTAAAGTCAGAAGAATTCCCCAATATTTCAAAGTGGCTCATTTGTGGTAAATTCAGGATGCAGCTTTGTCAGGTTTATCAAGGCAAGATGACCGAGATGCAAGGAAGACAGTGGTAGGATTTCTGCTTGTGGACACAGCAACAGGAGGCAGTGATGAAGACAGGGATGAAACATTTGATGCTGGAGTATTTATAGCATTCAAAATAGCTCCCTCTGGACTGACCAATAGTTTTTTGATGGAAGTGTTTAAGTGAAACATTGAAGCGTTGCTTGGCAAATGAGAGTTTGAAGGAGGAACGGCAGAAACCACAGATGTAGCTACAACATTAACAGGAGATTTTATCACTGAAGACACAGACAGTGTCACTGCAGACTGTGGAGTACAGGAGCTAGCTGGATTACTAAGTATCTGGGGTGTTGCATGTACGATAGGTAAAGCACTTGAAGACCCAGAAGAATTCACAATTTTTGTAGAGCTTTTCAAAGGATGTTTTGGTATTTGCCAAGTTAATGAATGGCTTGGTGCTATCATGATTTTTGAGGTTACTGGATTAACAGTTGGTACACCTTGAGAATCTTGACCGTGGTTAATAATTAAAGGAGTCTGTTTTGTATTACAGGAGAGAAGAAGAACATGGCTGCCAGCTCCAAGGCCTTGTGGTGGAACAGCAAAACGAGTACCATTAATCATTATCTGGGTTCCAGGTGCCAAAGGCATGCATGTGTTAATAACTATTTTCTGTTGAATGCAAGGTTCATTCAACTGACCTCCTGCCTTGCTTGTTACAGTTGGTGAAGCTGCAGACAACTGAATGGTAGAAGCACAAGTGTAAGCATGACTTTGTTTCTCTGTACTGGGAGGCACCTGTTGGCACTGCAGTGAAGAAAAACTGGGAAAACTAATCACTTTACCAGCATTTGGTGATGGAGGGGACAACGTACTCTGAGATTTGTGAACTCCCGCACTACTTGGCATAGCAGCTGAAACTCCTGATGACTGAAACTGAAACAGTGTGGGCAACTGGCTTTTTGGTGCTGGAGGAGCTGGAACTGCTGTCAACTGAGGAAGTGCATGTAACAGTTTGGGGGTGGTGGCTAAAGATCCAGGCAACCTAATGACTGGAAATTGCAATGCAGATGCTAAGTTTTGAGGAGGTACTGTTGGTTGTGTTGCTGAAATCAGCACAGATGAAGCAAGATGTCCTGTTTTCACAGTTGATATAGCCAGAGTATTTCCAATATTTGATGTACACAGTTGATTACCCACAACTGGCCTTATTCTTGAGGGGTCATTTCCACCAATTGAGATAGGGGGCTGTGCCCCAGAAGAAGTCCCACTTGATGCTACTGAAACAGATTCTACACATGCCTTTGCTGTTGTTACTGTAAAAGTGTTTTCAGCTTTTGTTGCAATACATACAGATTCACTAACTGACACAGCACTTTGACTCACAAAACCTGGAAGAGGAACAAAAGTTGGACTACTTGTCAAAGACGGTGCCAAGCCCATGCTCTTTTTGTCTTCTTCCTTAGAAATGGCAGAGTGCAATACATTAACTTGTGGAGACTGCTGTGCATTGACTTTAGTATTTACAATGGTTTGACCGATATTTAGTCCAATTTTCACATCTTTTACTTGAGCAATAGTTGGTGATGAATTTATTCTTATTGGTGCTCCTACTGTAGATGGGATCAGAACCAGTTGTGGTTGCTCTGTAGCATTAACAAAAGTTTTACTTAGGGAAGAAGGAAGGTTATGTTTCAATGACTCTGCAACTAGATTGGTGGTTGATGGGCCACTGGCAATTTGCGTGTTAATGAAAACCAATTTTTGAGCATTACCAGTGGATGCCAGAGAGGGTATAATATTGACTCCTGATGCCCCACAGGGTGATAAAATAGGTGGATTTGTGACTAATGTAAGTTTCTGGATGGGAGTACCACTGATTAAATCTCCATTTTTTGCTGAGTAAGACACAGATTGTGCAACAGGATTTGTTTTAGTATCCCCACATTGCTGCGCAGAGGAATTCGGAGTTAGGACAGCATTATTCTGTCCAGTGCTAGTCACACTAACAGAACTGTTTGGAGTTGCTGACATCAAATTACTAGCTAATGAAATGGAAGATAAAGGAGAAGACGACACATAGCTTGAGTTCTCTATTACCTGACCCAAACTGACCCCAACAGCAGGCTGCTCTAATGTGGATTTGACACTTTTCTCCACTGCCTGGGTAAAATCAGCTGAGAAAGCTGGAATGTTAACAGAAGAAGCTGTTGAGAGGGCAAATCCATAAAGAGATGATTGTCCAGTATGTGGGAGAACAGACGTGGCTGTTGCTACAGAAGGAAGAGTAGAGCATGATAAAGCTGTGGGTTTTGGCACAAGAAAGGTCTGAAGTTGAGGTGCGTAAGTGAAGACTGAACTAGAAGATAAACTACCAGGTGCAATTTGCTCTGGGTGTGTTCGCACTTTAACAACTCCCGTGTTTCCACCTCGTGTTGTGACGAGAATAGATTGTGATTCTCTTACACACACTGTCTTCAGCTCTTGCCTAGTTTCAAAGGAGTCAGTTGTCTGCTGTGATGTAAGACTATGACAGGCATAAACAGTGTTTGCAGACCCACTTAATGGTGTTGCTGATATCAAAGACTGGCTTGCTGTGGAAAGCGTAGGTGAAGTCAAAGACACAGGGAATGTGGCAGTTGAAACTGTAGTCTTGATTTTGTCACTTTCAGTTTGGCTCACTTTAATTGTTGATGATGATGAGTTACCTGCTGAAGTTACAGCAGGCAATGGCTGTCTAGTATTCATGGGACCTGTCACTTGTGACAAGGGGGTAATATTCTTGTTAAAAATTGTACTAGCTGACTGAGTTGCAGCATTTGCAGGGCCTGTTACCAGAACAGGTGTTAAAGAAACACTGACATTTGATATTTCTGGTAAAGTTGTACAGCGCAGCTCAGATGATTTTTGTTGTAGTGTCTGAATGTCCTTGGACACAATTTTGCCTTCCTTCTGCTGAACAAGAAAATTCTTAGGTAAAATAAGAACTTGTTGCATGACTTTTTCACCAGTTTTAGGGTCAATCACAGGTTGCAACTGAATTTTCACAGAGCTGTTGTGAAGGTCTATCGGTACACAGTGGCCATTTGGCATTTTGTATACCATTTGTAAAGGACTCTTTGAACTGGTCTGGCAGGGGAATGCTGGTTTTATCAGTGATGATTCTGACGATGGTAAATCTGGCTTTTCAGAAGTAGATACGTTTATGCCAGGGGGAGGTGATGGTTGATTTGTTAAGGTCACTTTGTTCCCAGTATTCTTGGCAAGCAAGGCCTGGATGGGCTTGGTCCCCTTCAGAAACTTTGATACTGATGTTGCAGGATCTGTCAAGGAAAATGATTCTAGAGTTGATCCTTCAAATTTTTTCAGCTCAGTCAAAAAACTATCCGGCTGCAGGCTACCTTCTGAACTCTGGACCACAGTCTCATTAGTGCTCAGCTTAGCTTTCTTCCTTGGTGAAAGCTCATTAGTGCTTTGATCCAGACAACTATTTTGCTTGGACTGTCGTTTAACACATTTGGGCAGTGTCTTCTGTATTTCTTTAGATGTTGCTTCTTTTTTCAGAATTCTGTTTTTTCCTGCAGGTAAATTCATCTCTAATAGTTTCATTTCATCTGCAAAGATATTAAAACAGAAACTGTGTTTTACATGTTTGCAACTGATACCTCTATATAACATTTTTACAGTGTCTAGCATGAAGGCAAAATGCTAGTGTGCAAATGTAAGGATATGTGGAAGAACATGTGCCTCTTTAAAGGCATCTAGTCAAAGACCTCTTTCAATGCAAAAAGGGGGCAAATAAGGAAAGGAGGAAGTCATAAATAAGAACATACAGGGACACAAACCTGACCAGCATGGGAAAGAGTGAGGAAAAACCAAACCTGATCATTCACATTAATTGATGAAGATATCTGAGTGTGAGAGAATGTTTATTCCAGCAAGGTTATCTTGAGGGGAAAAAGGGGGAAGACAGAAACAAAATATGCAGAGACAGAGATCTAACAAAACATACATGGAGACAATGACAAGAAACAACTTCAACAACTGATTGGCTATCAAGAAACTGCAGATACCCCTTCCATGAAGATCAACCTGGACATTGCTACTGATATGACTGTAAACCAGGGGAGATCCTGGACACTGGGCTGTCAGAGGAAGCTGCAAGGACAGACAAGATGCTCACAGGCTGTGTGCCTGGTGCTGGCTGCTGTGCACTTAGTGCACCTCCCACAAATCCAGAGTGTGCAGGGGCAGTGTGTATATATTAACTGGCAAACTTCAAGACAAACTAGCCAGTGAGTTGGGGAGCCTGGTATCTGGGCTGGCATTTCAGGTGGCTTTGTTGAGTGTGGAGTGCCCTGTGGGACAAGGGTGTGAGTGTCACAGGTTCCATACTGAGCACAAACTGGACCAGCCAGTGTGCAGGGAATGAATCATGTGGATAAGAGGACCCACCAGCAAGCAGGTGTGTTGGATGGACAGAGGGGCCATGCATTGAGGTTTTGTCAAAGTTTTGGCAGTGCAGAGCTGCCAGGGGGCCTCTGTGAGGAGAGTGTAAGAACTGCTGTGTGCCAGACACAGCTGGCTCCAAAACAGATCCACTGTAGGATATGGCTGACCCTGTCAGTCAAGCTGGTGATGCCTTATGGAAAATGCTGTGTAGAAAAGTGTGACAGAGAGGAGTGCAGAAAAAACATAGTAGAAACAACCTTGTAGACTCCAAGGTCAGTGAAGGAGGAGGAGAAAGAGTTGCTCCAGGCACTGGAGTGAATTCCCTTGCAACTTGTGAAGACCATGGTGAAGCAGGTTGAATTTCTCCCATGAAGGGCAATGCTAGAGCAGGTATCTACACTGCAGCCTGTTGAGGACCTCATTCCACAGCAGGTGAATATGCCTTGAAAGAAACTGTAGTTCATGGAGAACACAGAGTGGAGTATGCTCCTGACAGGAACTGTGGCTTATGGGAGATGCACACTGGAGCAGTCTTATCCTGAAGGACTCTAGCCTATGGAGAATCATAGCCTATGGAGCCTATTTTAATTTCAGTTGTGCCCTGGGATGGGACAAGAGGTAATGGTAGCAAGTTGAAACACAGGAAGTTACACCTCAACATGAAGAAGAACGTCTTCACTGAGAGTGACAGAGCACTGGAACAGGCTGCCCAGAGAGGTTGTGGAGTCTCCTTCTCTAGAGACTTCAAGACCCACCTGGATCTGTTCCTGTGTGGCCTGCCCTAGGTGTTCCTGTGCTGGCAAGGGGTTTGGACTCAATGATCTCCAGAGGTCCCTTCCAACCCATAACATTCTATGATTCTATGACTCTGTGAGAGGACCCAAGCTGGAGTAGCTCATACTGTATCCCATGGGAGGGATCCCACAATGGAGCAGGGCAACAATGTTGAGGAAGGAGCAGCAGAGATGAAGTGTTATGAACTGACCTCAGCCCCCAGTCTCCATCTCCCCTGTGCCACTTGGCAGGTGAGGAGGTAGAAGAACTGAGAATGAATTTGAATCTGTTAAGAAGTTGTAGTTGGGGCAGAAGGCAAAGCTGTTTTGGTTCTCGTCTTTGTTTCTTACCATCCTGCTCTATTTTTAATTGGCAATAAATCAAATTAATTTTCCCCAAGTGAGTCTCTTTTTCCTGTGTCAGTAACTGGTGAGTGATCTCCCCATCTGTATCTGGGCCCATGAGTTTTGCCATCTTATTTTCTCTGTCTTGTTAAAGAAGGGGAGTGACAGAGTGGCTGGGTGGTGTCTGGCTGGCTGCCACGGTCAACCCACCATAAAGGTTGTTTCTGAGCAGGCCTACTATATTATCACTGAAATAGCTAAGCATAAAAATGGCAAAAACTTGCATTAATCAGAATTTTCATCTTGGCTATGTCTGTGTGCTTCTAGTCTACATCTGTCAGATGTGCATCACAACCTAGTTCAAGATTATCACAGTAGCAAGGGTAGAAAGTAGGATACAAGTTCACACAGAAAAGTTAAGTTCCTGAATCAACATGATTCAGTTCCTGAAGCATGTTCAAGCCATCACATTCCAGTAAATGCTTACCATTGTCTGGGTGACCTTTTGGGAGAACTTCCACATGTTCTGCAGACTCTGAAGATTTACCACACACTACTGGAAAAGAATCTTTGCCAGAATCAACTTCACTTTCATCATTACTCCACAATTCTCTGGTAAATTTATCATGGTCTGGATGTCTTTTAAAGTCATCATAGTCCTTCTTCAATCTAGACCTTGAAAATAACAAAACTAACTTTACTAAAGAACCACACTGTTCTTAACTGTTTTGTTTGTTTGTATTTGCTGCCATACAAATGTTGGTGTAGAATTAATTGCCTGTGCCTTTCAAAAAATTTTAGGGTAGCTCTGTCTACAAGTCTCTAAAACCCACAGAACGTGAAGTGACAGTAATGTCCCTTCCCTCACTGAAACCAAATTCTATGTCATTAAGTCCTCTGACAATAAGCAAAAAGACTGAATCAAATATGACCATCACTGTTTTACTACATCCATCCTCTGTTTCCTCCTTTACCCTGTATTTTGACAAAAGTACCTGTATGGACTCAAGTATTAACTATTACAAGTCTACCCTTTCCTCTGAAGGCAACCCCAGCTAGAGAATTAAGTAATTGTTTTCCTTAAATGCATCATACTTTTAGCCCAGCTATGGGACCACAATGTAACTTTCTCCTTTTAGAAAACTTTTTTATCTCTGGGCCATTAGAACAGCTGCCACTGTCATTTCCATAGGTTCACATTCTACTAAAGAATGTGTGTACGATGGAAATACAGAGCTGCTTTACTAGTTTGAACACCGTTCCAAAACGCATCCACTTACCTTGATACTCTTAAACTGCTATTATTTCCATTGTCCCTTCTTCTAAACCATTGTTTAGATGGGATCTATGGGGTAACTTAGTGCACAAATACAGTGAACTACACAATTCACCTGGTGGTAAACACCGTGATACCCAGCAGAATCGTTTAGCAAACAAATAGGTTACAGCAGTCAGCACCTTGTGTGGAACAGAATCTAGATTTTAGTAGGGATCTAACCCTTATGACAGTAAGAACATGATCTTAAATTTACTTATACATTAACAATAACAGCTTTTTGCACTGAGAGCAGCAATGGCCATCTGCTCCCTAAGGAATGCAGAGGGAGGTGTCAAACATGATGGTAACTAGCCTAACCAGCCAGGCTGACATCCTACCAGCCCTGAATGAGGGAGCAGGGCAGGACTACATGTGGTAACTGTCTTCAATCAAGAGCCCAGATCAACAGGCAAGTTCCTGGTGCTAAGGCAGGTCTGAGGTCAAGCTAAGAAGTCGATCCACAGGTTCAGATCAAGATCAGGTACAGTGATGGCTGCCAGAGTCAGGACCCAGTTGAGTGATTTCTGGGCAGGGCCACAATGATGATGCAGGTCCAAGGTCAGTCTGAGCGTCAGTCCAGATCAGCAGGACCCATGGCCAGGCAGTGTAACTGCTGCAGTTGAGATAGAATACCGCTTTTCTACGGCAGAGACTGAAGGCTGCACAATGACCTGAAACAGGAATCCTGGGCCCATGGGCAGGTGATGTGGATGGGGGCCCAGGTGAGGCTGGTCAGGGACAGTAAGACCTAATCATTTACTAACAGCTTTGACATTCTCACTGAGAGAACATGAAGTCCATATGAAGATGTAGCGCGGATTGTACTTTAATGCTGTCTGTAAGACTTTTGAGCTGGAAGTCTAGGTGTGGAAGTACTATAGAACGACACTAGGGAACCGCTACTGTATTAAAGCTTTTGAATGGGAATTTCCTTTTTTCTTTTGAGGAACTTCTGCTGTGGAGCCAGTGAACAAATGTGATCAGTAAGCACAAGTAACCTTTCCTTTTCAGCTTTGCTGCTGTTCAAATACTGTTCAGCGTTATATTCTGTCGTAATTTTGACAAGACCAGAGAACCTTTCAGAACAGGAAAAAAAAAAGGATTCTGATCATAAAGAGTGCTCCTACTAATAAAAGATAACAAAAAAAGAAGGAAGGACAATGCCAGACTTCTATTCCACACTGAGTTCTAGTACAGAAGGAAGGAGCTCTGCCCAAGCTGTGACAACGTAGAAGGCCAACACTGCCATTCAATTAGTTGATGTCAGTAGCTGGCTGAGACACCCTAGAGATACTGGAACTGCACCTAGACTTGCAGTGGTGGTGCTGTTTATACCAGCATAAGCAATCTCTACTCAGTTGCTTTTTCCCTTTCACATGACATCTTTCTTCACCACTGTCACTGGTGCCACAGAGCGGCCTAGCAGCTGCATAACGAACCAGATCAAGACATTGTTCTAGCCTCCCTCCCTCCCCTCATCTCTCTTTTCTCCCCAAGATGTATAAAGATTGCTATTCATCTGGAGCTATTCCCTGGTGTTCTAAAACATGCTTCCTGAGAAATATGAGTTAAATTAATCTCAGCAATTATCCTCCACTCTAAGTGCCTGCTTTTCTAACTAAGCCACACAATTCCAGACCAAAATCTACTCCTATTGGACAGACCTCATATATAGTACTTCTACACACTTTATGCAACAGTGATACTTCTGTATTCTATAACTACACTTAACAAACAAGAATACTGGACACCAAACCACTCCCCAGCAGAATTTGCATAAAGGTTAAAACTGGAAACCCCATGTAATAGAAACTGAAATCCTTTCTAATCGTATTACTATCTGCCACATTTCCATAACGAGTCTGATGCTACAGGCAGGAAGAAACGAACAGCCAAGAAAAGTTAGCAGAAACTTGAATAGAAAGAAATAGGAAAAAAAAGCAAAACTGGTACTTTGGTCCATTATTTAAAGCAAAATGTTCAACAGCATCCTAGATTTCTAGACAAGGATTTTAATTCAGGCATGATATCTATAAAATGAACTACTAAGGAACCAACTCTTAGTAGTTCTACCTGTTTACTGTCTTTAGTGCTATGATGTTGGGGTTTTTAAAATGTTAATACCCTTTACAATTTTCAGAACTAGTTCTGTACCATGTAACTGTGTAAGTTGCTTCCTTCACACACACCATTTAAGCAGCTGCCTAACTATACTTACCATTTGACACAGACTTAAAGCTTGTAATAATTTCTTGTTTTTTAAATGTCTGTGTGGCTAAACTAAAGCATGATTATAGCAACAGCTGTATGGGTGACAACAGCATCAAGCTTCCAGACACAATGATGATACCAAGTCAGTATCCAATCTCTCCAGATTTTATAATCTGGGTAGCGTCTTAGCTGTTACTATTAAGTGCCCTCACTACATTTAAATCAGTCACTGCTTCACTGATACTTCTCTGACACACTTCATTCCAGATGCATTTCAACAGCGGGTTACAAAGACATCAAAACAGTATTTTAAGAATTGCTTTGTGGAGGATTCATTAACAACCAATTTAGGCAGCTTCAGAAAGTATGTAGTCTGACAAAGTATTCTAAGAAGCCCTGGTCTGCTTTTCTAGACACAGGTTTTCAGCAACTCAACCGAATAAGCAGCAATACAAATCTTAGCCGGATTGTCATACAGTTATTCACAGGAACCCTTTTTAAACCATTTTAAAGGAAAAAACTATTACTGGGTTAAACTCAACTTTATTGAGAGAGAAGTCTGGAACATAAAATAATTCTTCCAACTAAAGCACTGCCAATGCCTCATTCCTCTCCTCAAAGTATTTTCATTTAGTTTATCTGAAAAGCCAACTTATTGATTAGTTTTTAAAAGGAGAATTTTGTTCTGTTTTCCATCCCATGTACTATTGTTAAAAAAAGAGCAGCTAATTACCTGTTTCTTTGAAATGCTTTCATTAGCTTTGGTTCCCATGGTAACAGTTCATTAAGCAGTCTTATCAACGTACCATGCAATTCCTTTACTGCTTGCTTCCGGTGGTACCATCTTCCCTGCAAACATAAATATCATTTATTTATCATCGCATTAGACCCGAATCCTGTTACACTGTATTAATGCTACAATAAAATCCTGGTACACTGATACAGCATACAAGGAAAATAGCTGGAAGAAAAATAGTAGTAAGTTTCACATTTACATCTACCCTTAAACTATGTAAGACATTCCTAATTTTTTATTTTTTTTTTTGTTAATAGTACAGATTGATAATGACCTAGTTAAAAAAGCAATACTGCAAGTATGTTCACTTTTTACATGTCAACCTTAAAACTGAAACAGAACCCTACAAACACACCATGTGTTTAAAGTAACTTAAAATGTGTAACTAACATAGGCAGTAATCCATTCAGGTCAGGGAAATGAACCACATTTTTAGGTGGTACATTTTTAATACAGATAAATTTTCTACAGAAAATCTTACTGTAATCTCATTTAATGTAAGTCATATAATTTATCCTACTTGCAAAACCATGTTACTACAATTTTCACAGATAAAACCCACAGTTTTTGCATTATATTTTTTTATTTTATTCAAAGTTATAGATGAAGGTTTTTTAAAAAGAAAAGTTTTGCAACTTTATGAAGTTTGCAAATTTATGATGCAACAGACTAAGCATCAGAGACCATATATAAATATATATAAATATAAAATCTGTAAGCTTTTAACTCAAATGTATAATTTAAAATGGTTTTCTTTTCTAAACTGATATATGTAATCACAGAATGTCTTTGGTTGGAAGAGACCTTTAAGATCACCTAATCCAACCTTCGACCCAACACTGCAAGCTCATCACTAAACCATGTCCCTAAGTGCCAGGTCCATGCATCATTTCAATGCCTTCAGGGATGGTTACTCCACCACTGCCCTGGGCAGACCATTCCAGTGTTTGATAACCCTTTTGGTGAAGAAATGTTTCACAATATCCAGTCTAAACCTCCCCTGGTGCAGCTTGCATCCATTCCCCCGGTCCTGTCACATGTCATCTGGGAGAAGAGGCTGTCCCCCTCCTCACTCCAACCTCCTTTCAGGTAGCTGTGGAGAGTGATAAGGTCTCCTCTCAGCCTACTCTTCTTCAGACTATAAACCACCCCAGCTCCCTCAGCCACTCCTCACAGGGCTTGTGCTCTAGGCCTTTCACGAGCATCGCTGCCCTTTTCAGGACATGCTCCAGCACTTCTATGTCCTTCTTACAGTGAGGGGCCCAGAACTAAACACAATATTCAAGGTGTGGCCTCACCAGTGCCGAGTACAGGGGGACGATCACCTCCCTATTCCTGCTGGCCACAGTGTTTCTAATACAAGCCAGGATGCCACTGGCCTTCTTGGCCACCTGCATACACTGCTGACTCACATTTAGTCGACTATTGATCAATACCCCCAGGTCCTTTTCCAACTTGCAGCTTTCCAACCACACATCTCCAAGTCTGTAGCTTGCCATGGGGTTGTTATGACCCAAGTGCAGGACCCGGCACTTGGCCTTGTTGAACCCCATGCAATTAACCTTGGCCCACTGATCTAACCTGTCCAGGTCCTGCTGTAAAGCTTCTCTACCCTCTAGCAGATCGACACACCCACCTACCTTGGTGTCATCTGCAAATTTACTGAGGGTACACTCAATCCCTTCATCCAGATCATTAATAAAGATATTGAAGAGAACAGGGATCTTTTAATATATATCTATTAATATCTATTAATTTATCATAGCCCTGATTTGGGAATGTTCCCTGCTTCCTTGACAGTAGTGGTGTTTTGAACTAGTTGTGCCCTGACATCAGAGGCTCTGCTTCAAACCAGTGATTTTTTCATAACTAAGCACACATAGATTATTCAAGAAACCACTTGCTTACTTGACTTAAACCAAGTAATGATGTGTTGATCAGAAACAGCACAGACCTTTGAAGTTGCCCCATTCTAGAAAGCTGTGTTTCAGACTGCTTCTGTGATCTGTGTGGAGTCTACTGTGGACTTTGGTTAAGAAAAATACCGCATTGCTGTTGGACTCTTCATTGGGTATAGGGCTTTACAAACAGGAGAACAGTCTTCACCAGCTACTGTGTATGATGTGAGAACTAGAGGAAGACTGCAGTCTAAAATACTGGAAATATTCCATCCTAAGGCTTTAATGAGGACGAGTATAAAACTACTGGCATTTTCATTGTAACTCTACAGAGCCATTTACTCCCCACACTGTCAGGGCTTTTTATAGCTGCATAGTGACTGGTGAATGATTCTGAGAGCAGAAAGTTTTTCAAAACATGCTGGTCCCAGTAAAGAGAGACTGCAGCTTTTATAATGCATTCTGAATACAGATTATACAGAATTTTAGGGATATGGATGCAAGTAGTTGTGTGCATGATTTCTTGTTCAGCAAAACATTTTTATTATTATAACGCTTTCTTCCTTCTGAGCACCTGAAGCTAACAATTAACAGTTTTCTGGTCTAAACTATTTGCCATGTAGTTTGTTTTGTAGAAATCATACAAAAACCTGAAATCATGGAATAATTGTCTTTAGTGAATGTTCAGTAGAGATGACCACAATCCATTTAAAGTGAATCAAAAATACACCACCCATTAAAAAAAAGTATTCCTTATTGACTATGTAGCAGCTGGAAAACTATAGCAAGTTTTAATTATCTTCAGAAAACAAAAAAGCTCTTGCCAACACATGCTGGTTATCTGCAGCAGCTGCTGTATGCTGACATACTCTTTCAGCTCATATGAGGCTCAGCTGTCTTAAACAATCATTGTAAAATGTAAAATAGATTTATAGTGATGATCATTTCTTGTTAGATACTTAACTACTGATGTAATTCGTACTGAATTTAGGTTTGCATCTTTGTTTAAGCTGTAATAAAATTACATAAAACCACGATTAATGTTTCATGCAAGAGGTGCAAATAGCATGCAACAGGAATTTAAACTACTGAACTGTGGTGATTTTTTAACAATTTGTTAAAAAGAATCAAATTCAGTGTTGTCATGGTTTTAGCATTTGTATAAAGTTAAAATTTGACTTTCTGCCTTTGAATAACAATTACTACAACTTTATCATGATGAAAAAAATACAAATTAATTTTCTAATTTAACAAAAATCTTTATACTTGACATAACATCCTTCTGTTAGCAGAAGTGTAGAACTTTATGGCAGTGGCTGTCAAATGAGAGGCTGCAATTTTGTTTATTGCATAATTTAATAGGGTTTAGTTTTTTAGTGACATAAATGTATGCTTCAGAATCAGAGACACCAAAAAAATATATGCAGCACTTATGCTTAAAATGTCCTGGAGAAAGACACCTATGTATGGTAGATTCTTTTTCAATGTATCTAGAACCAGCATCTTCTCCAAACTGGGAAGTTTGTGGTTAACTTATTTTTCTGTTGCCTTATATGCTCCATGATCTCTTTTAATTCTGCACTGACAAAGTAACTACAGAAGTACAAGGCAGTATGTAAAATGTTTTGTTCAGTCACTGGCAAGGCAATTGTAGGCCCTTTCTTGGTGACGTGAGTGATTGACTGAGATTTGGCAGTTTTTATTCTGAAGCTTAATCTGGAGGGAAGTGTTACATTCAGGAGACTGGACTCTTGACATTTTAAGGAGTTCTTCAATATGGATTAAAAATATGCAGGAGACTCCACATAGTTATATTTTACTGAAAAGATTATTGACTTTTGGATATGAGTTTTCACCTAATCTGTTGGGATTTTTTAGACAAATTACAATCTAGTGAAATTCAGTTTAAAATCTAGTTTTAAGTAGGGCTTAGGTGACATTCACTCCTAGAAAACAGACGATGTGCATGTGGTTACATACATTCACACCAGCTATGTAAGGGACATTTTTCTTTGCTGTCTCAGAGACCCAGAGTTCAGATCCCTGAACAGATCCCAGCAAGGAAAAATACTGTTCTGAAAGAAAATAGCTCTGATTTGCAGACAGATAATCTTCGCAGGAGCATTACAGTAGTATCACAAAGTACAAGAAATACACACGGCTGTAGGTGTATTTCCCAAGGTGTTCCAAAGCCATGACTGCTGGTTTGATAAATCTACTTCACTGAAGCTTATTGAAACCTGCAAAAATTCAATGCAGAAGAACCTCCCAGACGTCAAGACCAAAGACTTTACAGTTTCACAGGTTGGAAGAGACACTGGGGGTTCATCTAGTCCAATCCCTGCTCAGAGCAGGGACAGCTGGATCAGGTTACTCGAGGACTTGTCAGATTTAGTTCTGATTGTCTCCAAGGAGGGATAGACCACAACTTCCACAACTTCTCTGGACAGTTTGTGCCTGCATTTGACCACCTTCATGATGAATTTTCTTTTCCGTTTTATCTAATTTGATTTATAGTGCTGCAACTTGTTTCCATTGCCTTTCATCCTACAGCAGTGTACCTCTAAGCAGAGTCTGTCTCCATGTTCCTGTTAAGAAGGTGAAGCCAGCAATAAGCTCTGCTAGCCTTAGCCTTTTCTTTTTAAGGTTGAACAAACACAGCTCTGACAGTTTTTCTTCCTGTGTTTAGTGCTCCAGCCCTTTGACCATGTTAATGACTCTCTGCAGGGCTTGCTCTGGTGTGCCTGTGACTTTCTTGTGCTGGGGAATCCCAAACTGAACAAAGTGGTCTCACAAGTTTGGATTAGAGAGGAACAGTCAGTCACTTACCTTGATCTGCTGGCTAAATCCTTCCTAACACATTAGCCCAGTACAAGAGTGGCCTCCTTGGGCCCTCAAGGGCACATTGCCTACTCATGTTCAAATTGTTGTCCAAGAGGATCCTGGAGTTCTTTTCTGTGAGGAATGTCCCTGTCTAGTTAGCCCCAGCCTGTCTTGTTGCAGAGAGTTATTCCATCCCAGCTGCAGGACTTTACATTTACTCGTGTTGAACAGTGTAAGATTCCTGTCAGCCGATTTCTCCACCCTGCCAAGGTCACTTTTAAGAGCAGCCCTCCAGCATATCGACCACTTCTCCAGAGTTTGGTATCATCCACAAACTTGCTGAGAGTGTACTTTATTACATCGTCCTAGTTGTTAATAAAGACATTAAACAGTATCAGTCCAGTATCCATCCCTGAAGGATGCCACTAGTAACCAACCACCAATTGGACTTTGTACTGCTGATCACAAGCTATGAGACTAGTGGTCCAGCCTATTGTCACCCATATTACCTATCATTCACTTACCTATTTTGGCTATAAGGATGTTATGGAACACCAAGTCAAAGACAAACCTGCTTGTTCTGTCTCCTTCCCTAACAGCCACCAGAATACTGCCCATTGGCTATGGTGCACTTAATACCATGTCTATGAATGACCCAAGTTCAAGATCTTACCCCTATTCCTATGTCATGAGCAATGGTGGACCTTTTGCACTTGTAACTTTTCTCCTTTTGAGTTCTATATAAATTAATAACCACATCAGCACAGGTAATTGAACCAGGACCTCAAACTTCACTGGTTTGTGTCATGAGCACTATGCTGCAAAGTCAATCATTGTAGACTTTCCAGTTCTGTAAGGTACTCTGTACTGTATCCATAATTCATTGAATTAAACTAACCTGCAGTTCCTCTGCAGTCTTTAAATAGGAAAATATTATGAAAGCAGAGAAAAATAAAGTGGCTCTGCAGGCTTGTTTAGTTGTGATTTGTCTTGGTAAGCTGTTTATGTGTATTCAGTCAAGCTCAATGAGCTGATGCCATTCAAATTAAATTGTTTTATACCAGCCCGAGGAGGTGCAGATTAATTTAAGAAAATACGGGGCAAAGGAGAGATACAGAGTGAGATAACAGGGGAGCGGCAGGTCTCTTCCACCCTTCCCAGTATCATTACTTCCAATGTACACTGTGAGGTGGGGCCTCACCAGCAGAGCAACTGAATAAGCCACAACTACGATCAAGTATAAGGCAAAGGAGATGTAAGGAGGCACACAAGGGGGGTTGCTGCTGTCACTACTGCAGGAGACATGGGAGTCCACTAAAAATATCCAAGGCTGCTGAATCAGAAGTTGTTTTTCACCCTGACTTCTGAGTCTTATTCTTGCCAGCGGCAGTGGAGAGCTGTGTTTGAACTGCCCTTACCTATCCAGGATTACAGATATGACTCAGGTAAATGAAGGCAAGTACATGCAGGTCTACTGCAGGGATATACACATAAGAAAATGAATCTGCACAGTTTTTTATTCCTTTGAAAACAGAAAAGTTTGCAGCTAAAAATAGGCATCGAGCTATTGTTACCTAACGTTTTTTATATCCTTTGCCCCGTTTCCTATCAGTAGAGGAAAAATAAAAATCCCAGATAACAAATGCATATAAAAACTACATACTCTTTCCAGAAAACATTTAAAAGGCCATCCCAGATTTCTTTTTTATGATCAGGGTAATTGGTCTGGAGGAATTAGCTTAGCCAAATAAATAGTTTTACTGGTTTCACTATTGGTGGCTTTAATAATAAAGAAAGTCACTCTTAAAAAAAAAAAAGAAGCTCTCAAGTACTGGCTTAAAGGATTTTGACCCACAAAACCCTGAAGGTCTTTGGATTATAAGGAGCCCACTGTGATTCTGCATCTAGACAACCTGGAAAAGCAGTCTCCTCTTAATTGGAATGTTTTGTACCACATCAAAAACTAGAAAGAGTTCCCACTGGCTAGCATAAAAAATTAAGCTCTTTATTATAAATGGTGCTGTGTTTTTAAAGTAAAGTGTGACTTTAAAGATGTCTTTTTTTAAACCTCCTTGACCCTCCTCCCCAGACCATTTGAAACCCTTGAGGTAAAAAGAAGTGACAGGTGTTCAGCACCCTTTGAAAACACTGTTAGCAGCTCTGTAATGTGGGATCTGTAGCTGTTACTGGAGTTTGAAGATCAGAAGATGGACACAGCGAAACTCGGAGATTTTGATGAAGGGTATATGGTAACAGAGCAGTGAAGGCAGACATAATTCCAAGATTCCCCAGTGTTGTGTTGAAGTACACTAGATCACACCACCTTTCTGGAATAGAGAACTTGCAAAAGGCATGCTAGCACTAAAATAATACTATTTTTTTCATGGGACATTTCACCTACAGCTCCTTCCAAAGGAACTGGCAAAGATACTGGTATGGCAATTGCAAGGAGACAGATGTGGCAGCTGTCAGATGCGTAACATCCCTGCACGCCAGTAAGACAGAACCATTCAGGGCAGGTAGCTGGCCTGGAGCACCCTGGGGGCAATCCCTGACCTTTTTTAAAAGCTACAGCACATAACACCTTTATCTTTTAACGGAACTGAAATGATAGCCAAAGTTATCTCTGGTAGACACCCGAACGAAGCTTCTTGTACTGACAGCAATATTAGGAATGAGTTTCAGTCTGAGTGATCTGCGCAAGGGCTGGGGCTTGTTCCTGCAGTGTTGACTGTGACCTGGGTGCTGGTCTGGAGAAGCGAGCAGCTCACTGCTCAGGCCCCTGCACTGCTTGGGAGTGTCACTGGACACATAATCCTGCTGAAATGTGCGTACTTGCCAAAAGGGATTCTTTTTGTCACTGTCTACTTCCCTCCCTTGGATTGAGTCTGGTAAAAGTGCAACTGCAGGATGACCTGAATGAGGTTGTTTGCCCCCCCAAGAATAAAAGATTGTGCTTGTATGGTCTTATTGCAAGGGAGATGGTAAGAATATGTAGCAAGGGATGGGTCTGCTCCTTTTCATGTCAATCAACAGCATTACTGAATTAAAAGCAAAATAAGAGCGTAGATACACAAGCAGCGTAGACAGAGGCAAAAAAGCAGCCCGGTGTGTTGGATTTGTTTGTACGTTTCTAATGTGTCATTTCATAAATCAGTAGAATTTCATTAAATAGGCCTTTCAAAGTACAGTAGCTGGAAGTCTCATTAAAACATAACAAGGTCATGCACAGAACAAATTTTTTATTTTTTGTTCCACTTTAGTGTATCAGAATCCAGAATAAAATCCTGGTTTTATTTGCCTGGATTGTAATGCCTTTTTTATCTGTGGTACACTGATGTTTGCAGCTCTCTTGATTACTATTGGAAAGCAATGTTATTAAACAGAGCCTCTCATTCTTAACAAAACTTCCCTATACACTGGCAGGGCTAAAGGATTTAAAGGTCTCATTCTGAAATGCAGATCATATCTTTTTATTACAAATTTCTTCATGGATATTGGAAATGTAAAGTTGACATTTCAAGAGAGGAATGCAGCGCAAGCAAAGCACACAGTGCTTAGGCAGAGGAAAGACAGATTCTCCTGGCATTATTCATAAAGAAAAATATTGGGAGCTCATGTGAATCAGCAGGTAGGAGGTTGCAGTGTGCCAGTCATATCATAGTGCTCTTGAGCATGCTTGGGAAATGCGGAGATTCAAAATGAGTCTAAGCTCTTGATTTAATTACTTATCTTTCTACTAGTCCAATTTTTCTCCTCTGTTTGCTTTACTTTCTTCCCTTATCACTCTCTGCCACAAGAAATAACAACACAGATTTTGGCCTTATATTTTGCATCTGCCTACAGAGATAACTTTAACTGCCATTTTCATTTTGGTATTTTACCCTTCCTTATCACACTACACACATGCTACCTCTTCCAAATCTCCTTTGCAAAGTATGCTAACAATGTGCTTTTACATACTTCACAAAATGCTAGTGTGCATAAGATCACTGATCAATAAAAAGAATCTGTCTAAACAAAATCTTCATATTTATTTTTAGTTTATGTACATTTTATTTCAATGTTTATGCATATTTTAGCTTGGTTGCACAGTTTGCTTGTATAGTTGCCTCTCTCACCCTTTTTTCTTCTCCTGTCTCCCTACTCTGTAACACAAAATTCAATGGAAATATGCCCATAAGCTGATGATTTTAAAAAATCACAGATTTGGAATGTTTTCATTATATATCCACTCTAGCTTAAAAATACACAGTTTTGTATTTAGGATCCCACCTTGCCGCACATTTACAAATCAGAGAGATGAACACTCACGGGAAGACACACTCGTGAGCAAAAATAACACGTTCCCAAGTTGGTGTCGTTTGGGGAGGCTGTAGTACAAATTCCCTGGCTGCTGAGAAAGCCAGACAGGACACAAGGCAGCACTCATAGATCTTCCCTGACAGAGGGCAACTCAAACTGAGCCTCTGGAAGTCCCTTTGGGTGGCTGTGTGATGTTGTGAGCAACAGCCTGACCCTACAGGTAGCAGGACAGGCAGCAGGAAAATTTCTGCATTTCCTAGGGTTGGGGTGATTTGCTTCATTTAAGGTGTTCTTAGTTCTTTTTGCTTTAGACAAGTGTACTTTCTTGTCCATAACTTGTTCATGTGCCCTTGCCCTGAAGCAGTACAAGAAACGATCATACCCACAGGAGTATGGCTGCTTGTGAACTGCACGCTATCATGCCTGGCTTTTGAGCGTGTCCTCCTATAATGTTAGGTATTCAGGCACTATAATAGTAAATGTGGAATTAAAGCTCACAGAAGGTAGGCTGAATTAAGGATTCTAGTCTACCCTGTACCTGTTCTAAGACACTTGCAATAAGCCATGATTCAGCTATACAAACACAGCATATATGCTCAGTATGCCCTGAATACCTCTTCCACACATCATAGAGAAGATGAAACACATCAGTAGAAGAAATTCTCTCCTGTTGACTTTGCGCATGAAAAGTTTGGAAGTGCTCCAGCAACAAGGTATCTGTCAGTCATCTAATTATTCCTCTCTCCTGCAAGGTTTATTGCCAGTTACACGTGTGAATATCCCAGCTCAGACCCGTGCAGGAGATCCTGCTCTGCCCTGTGGACACTCAAGAACAGCAATCCAGGAGGCTCTTAGCCTCTTATCCCAGGGGATTCTCAGCACCTTGTCAGCTTGACCTCTCAATAAATTGCGTGGCAGTTTATTGTGGGGCACTATGGGTGTCCCCATTGAGCTTTTGTGTAACATGGTAGTCAAAAGGCCTTTGGCTGCACAGACTCCTCCTTTCTCACGGTTGGCAGCTACGGCCAGGTGTCGAGCTGGCACGCAAAGACGGATTGTTCTGCAGTGGGTTGTGCCACCCTTGCACCATGGTGTAGATACAGCGTAGGAGATATTTGTGGGGTATTACAAAATGGCTTGTGCCCTTAGAGAGGAATGGTGAGATCATGAGCACTGAATACTGATGGGACCGCCGGGGCAGCAGCTGTTGCCTGTTGCAATCCCCGTGGCACAGCTGCATGCAGACAGGAATGTCTGGCAGGGAGGGAGTACACCAGTGAGAGGATTACACAGTCATGGAGATTAAGACAACCAGGAATGCATCGAGTAGTTTTGCATAAGGCTCTTGAGGTTAGCTAAAGGCAATCGTGCAGATTTTGAACATCATCCCCGCCCAGAAGTTAGGTGCTGTCACTAAACTGTGACAGGTTTAAATAGTGGCTTTAATGAGTGGCTACCTTGATGCTAGAAGTCAATAAGCAGTGTCTGTCCTTGGGGGGATTTGAGAGAGGACCCAGTGATGATGCACATGGCATGTGTATGCACATGGCATCAGTATTTAAGATAGTACTTGCCTCAAGAAGAGTTCATTTGCTGAGTGAGGCTGGTGGTGGCATTATTTGTTTACCTTGAGGACCACATCAATAGAAAGGATTGCAGATGTAAGGTGGCCCCAAAAGCAGGTAGGCAATGCGCATGATGCTGACATGACCAGGAGGTCTAGCATTTACCCATTTTAGGAGAAGGAATCTCCTTTTGCTCTGAAGAGAGTAATTACCTTTTCAGAGTCTGTGCTTGCACTTATCTGCTGCTGTTGGCTATGAAACTGCATCCTACAACAACTAGAAAAAGAACATCACACCACCGGTTTGGTTGCTAGAGTGCACATTTAGCTGACTGCAGGTGGTGCCTACAAAGCCCATTGGGTGCCAGTGTGCTCAGTGCCTTCAAATGCACTCAGAAGGTGCAATTCTCGTCACTGTAGCTGCTCAGTACCACTATAACGGGGAGTGCAGCGCTGTGTGATGTTGCAGTTGTTTTATTTTGACACTGCTTATGTGTCCTTCTGCAAGACTGAAATATGACTAAAAGGTCCAGTTAGAAGTTTGTGCTTCTTCTTTCTTAACTAAGCTCTCAGAGGCTGATTGTTGTTCTGAGTCATAACATTTGATTAAAAGGTAAGCAAGCATTAAAATACCAACATTTCAACTGTTCTTGTAGCAATTAAGTGGTGCGGAATAGGCAAGAAAATTGGGAAGTGCAGTGTCCTTTGTAAGCTGAGCATCAAGCGGTGAGTGATAATGGAAGTAGAGTCTCCAGCAGGGACACTGCCATCAAATACACCATCTGTACATCTGGGAACTCCACTGAAAAGCCTGACCCAATTTGTCTGATCAAAGCTTCTTGTCAGATTCAAGTGCAGACTTTCTCCACCTAGGCTTTTTGTAGGACTACGTCTGTGTTGCGGGGGGAGTGTTCAAGGACCTGTTCAACGAGTGCTGAGCACTATTTGTTTAATGCCAAACCTCCTGAGTGGGGTTAGAGGTACTTGCCAATGTCAAATATCTTAATCTGAGCCCTAAATGCTGCGATAATACTTTTCTCAGACACAGTGTCAAAGTTAGGCAGCGTGTAAGTATGGCAAGGCTTGTGGTTTAGGGTATCTTATTAGTGAATGTCATTGCATTGCATATTAACTGCCTCAGCAGTGTCCTTATTAAAAATTTATGACAAAAAAAAAATGTTTATTAAAAACTTGCTATTTCTGCAGTAAACATGATGGTGTTTACTTAGCAATAGATAACAAGAGCATGAATGCCAGACCCAGAAAAGGCTTCTTTGTGGTGAGTTTTCACGGCGGGGTTGAGCTTTGTGTGGATTTTCTTTGGCTTAATAAGGATAGAATTTGTGCTGAAGCCTTTTCTTTAGTGAGCCACTAAGAGGCTCTCTTTCCATTACCCTGCTGCTTATTTTCACAAAACTTGTAATAGTTTAATACCTTTGAGCCATCTGTCTCTCTTTCAAATCAGCCAATTCTTTAAAGAGTTATTGGGGGAGATAATGAGGAGACCGGCCAACACACAAAGCATGGTCGTGTGAGAGGCATTTTTTTAGGACATCAGACTAAATGTACATTGCACAAAGAAATTGTTAGAAGAAGTTGTTGTGGACTAGAACTCTTTCATATAATTTTCTGCAACTTTAAAATTAAAACTTGGCTTTTAATAAGAGGTAAAAGAGAATTTCAGTTTATAAATGGGAACATTCCCCTGGTTTTCAAATGCAGTAATGAGAGAAAGCCCAAAACAAGGCCTGAAACACCGCAATGGTATTTGTTCAAGAAGAACCTGCTCAGTGAAGGGAGCCATTCAGCTGTGATAGTGGGATCTGCTTAGAAACCTGCATTTACTGGACATGGACATCTGACTTGCAAGTTCACAGACCTCTTTTGCAGTGATATTATTTACACTGCATAGTGTCATATCTGTCCAGGAGCTCTGACATTACTTGTGGAGTTCAACTCTGCTCACATTGAGTAAGTCTCTTAAATCAGCCAGTGTCATCTCAGGGTACAGTGCTATTTGCATCGCAGCCTCAACCACAGCCCCATTGCTGCAGGCTTTCAACAGACATTTCACGAAATAAATTTACTGCCTCAAAAAGCTTACAGTGGTGGCTCTAATCCTTATCTTTATGTATTGTGTGTAGTTCCACCCAAACAAAGGAGGTTATGTTGAGCAACTGGGTGAGTCAATGTAGGATCGAAGCTGAATGTAGGCTTAGGGACAACAGTTGGTTACAACAGACGGGAGGAGCACACGCTAAGAAAGATACGACTATCGGCAGTTGAAAACATAGCAAGGCTAGAGGCACAGGGTATATACATATGGCTTATGATTTGTACATATACAATGTTTCTTCCCCACACCATAATTAAAAAAACTGAAACATTGTCTGGTGGGAAATTTAGGTTTCTCACATTAAAAAGTGGTATACAATTACCTGTGGTGGGAAAATGAGACTATCATATAACATTTGTCTCTACTTTGCCCTGTAATAAGGACAAAAATATTCTTAGGTCATAAATACCAATGGACCTTAGTCATTGTACAGTTGCTTCATTATGTTATTGTGGTGTAGTGGGATAGTCTTCAACCATATGGAAAGCCCACACCCAGGGCTGACGGGGAATGCCTAGTCCTGGATTGATAATCCCCTGCACACAGGTCACTGAGCAGCACCATCTGCACTCTTGGGCATCTAAAAACCAGCCTGCTACTGAAAAAAATCAGCAGTTATGCCCTATATGCTTTTCATATGGGATGTCACTACCATAGCAAATACCCTGTATGTGGAGCATCTCATATCCTTGCTCAGAGGCTGAATCAAGCTAGGGATTCTTTCCCACCAGAGTCCGATGTCAGGACCTGAGGTGACCGTGCATTAGGTAGCACTGCAGTGTACACTTTAAACCCTTCTGGCTGCTTACCCATTTGTTACCTCTACACTTCTGATTTATTAAGTAGTGATACAATGTAGTGGAACAGATACACTTACAGGCTTTCAGCATTAAGTCCATTTTTAAACAGTTTAATGCCTGGAAATAATAATTTTAAGATCTGTCTCACCACTGAGGATGAATCAGGCCCAGAGGTACTGACTGTATTTACCCAAGCACAGCGTCTCAAGCGCACATAACCCACCACATCAGGTACATAAACACCTCTTCCCTACCCCTGCAGTGAGCAGGTTCTTTCATTTGGTGGCAACAGCTTATTAGGATTGCAAAAGCTGTACATGCCAGTCATCCCGTTGTGGGGTAAGTTCTAATGACCTGCCTCTCTGTTGTGCCTCATTTGTGGAAGAAGCCGTCACACAGCTCATCAGAGTGAATTTAGTCCCATTTGTACTCATCTGTCAAGTGTCTGAGCTCTTGTTTAAGCATCTTGCCTATCACAGCGAGGAGATGCTAAAGGTTATTGTTGTCCTGTCTTTTTTAATTATAGCAGCACAGTATTTTAATAAATGGTGACAAAAGTAAACAAGTATCAGAATAGAAAATGAAGGGTTATATTATAGCAGAGCTGTTACTCAGCATCCCACAAATCAGTTGCTCGGGAGCTATAACATGTTATTGCTGAGGACCTGCATTAGCACCATCCTTGTTTCCAAGGCTTTGATATATATATCCAGTCTTTGTTACCTTATTAATTTTCATAGGATGAGAGAACTATAACTGTGAATATCTATCTAGAAACAGACCGTTCTGAAAAGAAACAAAAGTATTGATTTCTATTTTACAGTGTTCAGCGATCATTAGTTTCCCCACACCAGTTGCCATAATTACGTTAAGGCTCTCTCTCCTGCAGTCATTTGCTATTAACAACTGATCGCACACAGCACAGTTAGGGGTTTGATGTTCAATGAACAAAACCAGATTTCTCACCCCAGCTCTCACCTTTTAGGGAAAGTAAAGACTTTCCTTCTAACTCTTAACTGTCTTCATATACATGTATATTTATATATCTCAGGGTGGATCTGAGTGAGTGAAAACTTGGGAAATTAATGTTGTCTGACACAGTGTCTGAGCACCTTTACAGGGGTTGGCATCCTCAGGATCCATATGCTGCTCAGGCCATCCGCACACTGGGGCAGGTGCAAGTACGTGGGGGCTCCTAAGAGCCGGAGGTGGTCGCAGCTCTGGTGAAGAGGCTGGGAGCAGAACTGAGTGTCTCAGACTTTACATTAGTTACTTGCTCTGGGTGTTCTGTGTCACTGGAGTTTCCCATGCTGACCCCAATGAGAAGACAAGGCAGCTCAATGCCATTCTGCTTTAATTGTATTTCTTTCATTTCTTCATGTCTCTAAAACTAGATTTTCTTCTAACTTGGCATATTCCTTAGAGCTCAGTGAGATCTGTGGAATATTTTTCTAATACTGTGCAATTACGGAGATTTTTGGATCCAGCTCCCAGGGGAAATTGTCTCCTATGTGTGTCTTATTTGAGAACAGGTAAACTGTTTGGATATACATTTACATGCATGAAGATCACCTCTGGGCTGAGACTAAGCTCAGAAAGCATCAGCCCCAGAGGCACTAGTTTGACACAACTTCTAGGAAATGTAAATGAGAATTAAGAACTGAATTTGTTGTTGAGCAGTTATCTTCAAAGCAACTAATACTAGCTAATCTTCTGCACAAAGTCATGAAGTTCTCTCGCATGGGAGAGACAGTCAGCAAAATCCATCTGCAGTTGTATGATATGCTCATTCTTCAGCAGTGGAAAAAAGGACTGAGAATAGGCAGCACAAGAATGTGGAACGCTGGCTGGAGACGCAGGCTTTGTAGAAATCTTGCAGCCAAAACCACTGCGTGAAGCAATGCCTCGTAGGAAGGGCTGCACGGAGAAGCTGGGGGTGGTTCTTTTCCTTTGGAGGCTGAGGCTGTTCTCTGATGCCTTTGCCCCTCCTAGGGTGATTTAATTCAGGTTTGAGCAAGTAGTGTCAGTGCCCAAACTCATGTTTAGACTCAGATCTGAATCTTTCTCAACCACTCTGCTGAACTGTTCGTGTGTAAAATGCAGTGTTATTAGAAAGGGAGTGTCCTCTGATCTAAAGAAGAGAGGCTTCCTTCATATTTTACTCTCACTGATGATTTATTACATCCAAACAAATTCTTGTTCTTCTTAAGCTTCAGCTTTGGAAAATTGCAATTTACATTTTCAAAGCCCATTTAGTTCTTGGGGTGCACAGTTTAATAGAACAGTAGCGTTGGGGACATATCTCTGTAAGAAGTACTACTAATTTGAAAAATTTGGAATAATTCTTACTGAAGTTTCATTTAGGTTTTATGATAAAAGTGTACTAAATGTATATAAAAAGGCAAAAATCAAATACATAATGGTTGTGTGTCATTTAAATGCAACAGTGTAAGTTAAACGTGTGCTTGCTTTTTAAAGATGAGTCCTGCTTCTTGCAAATCAGCTAATAGAAATCATGTGATTAAGGACATAATGCCATTTAAAATAGCTTTGTTGTTACAATAAGAAGGAAAAACTAAATTTTGCTCTTGGTTTCACTTTACTGGGTTCATCAGCAATTGGGAAGTTGAAAACATGCTGGTACCCAGCTCTATACCCATCCTGGGAATACATTTCAGCACTCAGAGTATGACAGACTCCTGTTTATCACCAGAGAAAGGAAATTGTTTCCCTAAACTGTTCTCTACTGGAAGCAAAATCATACTTTTTTTGCTAGATTTCAGTGTCTATGGTTCTGATCTCAGTGCTGCCCCCCTTTCCTAGGCAGGAGGCGTGCAATGATTTGTATGTTTCAATTAAGTTGCTATAAAAAATGTGTAGCTCGAGGGCACTGGTTTATTACTGGTATCCAACTCTGTTTTCATTTACTAAATGACATTCTGAAAGCCTCTATTCTGAACATAATCACCTTAGGGTATCCACTGAGCACAGCCCTGGATGATTCAATTATTGCTGAGTGCTCTCGTCTCCCCAGAACATAGGGCTTCACGCATTAGCAGCATGTTTAGTGTTTCACAGTTGTTCTCTTTGCACTCATAAGGGTTTTCCCAGGAACACACTGGAAGAATCCAACTTGGTGCTGCTTCTTCAAAACATGTTATCTTTATGTCTCTTCTCACAGTAGCTGACTTCTCCAGATGGGTGTGTTAAAAGTGATGGACATATTTTTTTACTCTGTTCCTTTGCAACTCCACATTCCCCTTACTGTTTATGAAATCTTTGCATACTTTTGATAAAGCTACATTACAGAAGTTTACAGGACATATTTTGTCTACAGGGATCATCAGACAAAAATAGTGTTTCCACAAAGTTTTACTGGGAGCTGGTGTCAGAGAATCAAAATCGCCATCAGCACATTGCTCTGTTTCCAAACCTGTCTCATATTCCACAGGACATAAAATAGTCCAGACCAAGAGGTAAACCATGAATTTCAGAGCTGCAGCAGCTTGCTCTTTGCAGGTCAGAGCTGTCAATAAATTTCCAGAGCTATGATGATTAATTTTGTATTTGAGAACAGAAAGCTGAAAAGAAGGAACAAAGCTCACACATCCTTTCTGAAAGGCTGTAAGGAATGAATGCATTAGCAAGTGCTGAACTTCAATATTTTTGATTTTGTACAGTTTTCCAAATTTCAGTTGAACTGGTATCCCACGTTTAATAGGCACTTTTGAGTAACAGGATAGCAGCCACTATCTGAACTGCCATCTGTTTGAGGATTTCCTTAGTCATTAATGAAAATCAGAAATGTGCAGGTTAGCTGAAGTCCCTTTACCAGCAGATATGCCACGTAATCTTGTGCACCTCTCTCTCCTGACCTCTCAACTGCTGCTGTTCCATTTCCAATACTGTTCTACCATATCCCTGGATGTGTGCTTCTCCTTCCTGACTAACCAACACAAGTTTGACATTTTTTTTGCCACACCTTAGTCTCAGCTGCCCCAGTAGCTCAGTCCACACACAACAAAATATTACTGTGCATACTGATCTTTTAATCACTCAAACTTTCTCAGGCCTTTTATGGTGATGGGATAAACATAAAAGGATGCCAGAGTTGACAAACTTCCGGTGAACCAAGGTGTACTTCAGTAGCTCAGCTGGTGGGCTGTGGGGGGAGCCAGAGCTTTCAGGGTGCCTTGTGCTGGTACAGGGTCAAGTTTCCAGATGCCCTGTTCCCTAGTCAGGAGCCTGGAAATCATGGCAAAGAATTTGATACATGGAGCACAGAGCACTTCTGTTCATACATGGGTCTTCTGAGTCTATAGATTTAAGACAGATAACCTCAAAACACCTCAAAACTATCAACCCTGGAGTTCATGATGGGTGCTGCCTGTTCTTGGTGTTGCTGTTGTTGATGACTTGGCTCTTGATTTCATATCAAAGAATGTGCCGCTGCATCCTTGCCCTTCGAGATGATCTGAGAAACCAAGAGACATTGGCAAAGGCTGGAGCCAAACACTTTCTTTTGGATATTTCTGAAAGATGAATATGTTTGAATTTCATTTTGAGATAAAATTTAGAAAAATCACTTCCGATCCTTCTGAAAATTAAACTGAAATTCTGCATCTCCTGCATGTGGCAAATGCAGTCGACACATCCCTTCCCAGCTGCTCAACAACCCCAGAGGAAATGGAAGAATGTGAGTCTCACAGGGAAAAAAAGCTTGCAGAATATGAAGCAGAGATGGCCTTACTG
Organism: Actenoides hombroni; assembly: GCA_024336885.1. Taxonomy (NCBI): domain Eukaryota; kingdom Metazoa; phylum Chordata; class Aves; order Coraciiformes; family Alcedinidae; genus Actenoides; species Actenoides hombroni. The sequence continues at coordinate 94,573,472 of WUAM01000287.1, forward strand.
AAGACCAGAAATCTGTTGGGTTTTTTTTTTTTTCACTTTTCTAACCCGAAAATAGATTTTTACTTCTAAAAGAACATGAATGGCATACTAATTCTCCAAGGACTGATGTTTGCATCCATTCAAGCTTGGCAACCAAGAAAAATGTATTAGGGCTTAACTTCTATTACTTCTGTAGTGCATGTACTGTTGTAAAAAAAATGGGATACAAGAGGAAGTCAAAGCATAAAATATAAATCAAGGCTTTATGAAGGCGTTGTTAAAATCTTGCCATCTGTGAAGAGACAAGGTTTAATATTTCTTCTATTTGCAATTCAATGAACTTGCACCAATGCAAATCTGATTAAATCAAAGGTGTAGTCAGTTCTAATTATTTTTATTAATGACCACAGATATAATCACTGTAAACATAGAGTTTCTGACACTTAATAGGAAAATTTGACCTCATAAAGCTTAAACCCATTAGTTCATTTGGCCTGACCTCCTGTCTATCTCATGGCTTTTGTTGAGAACAGAATTTGGTTGTTCAGCTTCAGCATCCTTTCCCAAAACTCATCCTGTCTTGCCTCGGAGACAAAATTAAAAAAAAAAAAAAACAAAAGCCAAAAAAACCAACCAAAAAAAACCAACCACCAAAATAAAAGCAGAATCTACTACATTCCTTGGTAGTTAGATCGAGAGGTTACTTCTCTTGTATGAAAACCATAAGCTTAACTTTTAATTTGAATTCATCTGTCCTCACATTCCAGACGTTTTTGTCATGCTCTTTTCCTGGAATGAAGAGATCTTCACTGTCAGGTACCACTGCACTCTGATAAAACTATTTCTCAAACATCTTTTTGAGACAGGTGAAACTACTGCTGCTTGCTATGCTTACTATACTTTATCCAATAGTTAGGTAATTCCTGTGGCTGTTTTTTGAAACCTCTCAATTTTTTCAAAAAGGATGTCAAGTCTGTCCCCAACATCCATCCCAGTATTATTTCCCTGACATATTCCTAAGGATCAAATTATTCAGTTATTTTTTCCACAGCATTACACAGCTATTTCTCCACTCAGTCCTTTTTGGAATCACTGACACTATGATCACAGCATCTTTTCCAAGGATGCAGTCACTCACCTGAAGAAGAAATTAGGGCAGTGGCTCTTTGGGTGTATCTGCAGTGATGGAAGGCAGGTGAGAAGGTACGGGAAAGGTACAGATTATGGGAAAAAAATCATTCTGTTTCTAAGGAAAGCTTGAAAATCCCTTTGCTGCAGTCAGGGGGCAGGATGCTTCATTTTGATCTTGACAGTTCAGCAGTGTTGAATTGGAGGAGCAGGAAACACAAAGGCATTCCAGTAAGAAATGAGTAGCATGTGCCTCCCATTTGCCTGGACAAATATGTCAACTTTATTGCTCACAGTATGGATAGACAATGATACTGCCCTGATATTGGTTCTGTCATAGTTTTAGTACGTTTCTAGTAACTTCCCTGAAAACTGCTACATCTTATACTGAAAACCTCTTTTCACATATGTTCCAGAGTCAGTCTCTTGAAAATCCATTGAAAGAGCAAATCACTGGCCTCTGAAAAGAGAGGTAGGAAAATCTTAAAAACACTATATTCAGTGATTTGAAATAAAGGAAGCTTAAGACAGACAACATCTGTTGTTTTCAATCCCATGGGATTTTCTGCTTTTTTTCCAAATCTCAGCCCCTAATGAAAAGCAATGTCAGATTTAGAAAGGACAAAAAAAAAAAATGGTATGTACAAAATTAGAAATGTGTCTGGAAAGCTAAAATCCTTGAGTATGTAAGCCAGCATATGCTCCAGATCTTTGATAATGGAGTGAGGTCGAGTATTCTGTGATCACAATGGTTTTCAAATGCTATCATATATTTAAACAACCTACACTGGGATGAATATTGGCTGGAGGAAAAGGATTTCAGTTTAATTTTTAATGGCCAAAATCAGCTGCAGAATTGGACCCAAAGGTTTTTAGAAAGTTAGGAGGTCTCTGCACAATGCTAAGTGGAATTGTCATGGCATATACAGTAGCACAGTCTACTAAAATGGTTGTGGGATCATGTGAATTTTAGGGAAATGCAAAATGTTTACAAGAATAACAAGGGTTATTAAGGTATTGCTGGAAATATTTTTTTATAATCAACAGGTTTTTTAATACTAAAGTTGAACAAAGTAGATGCATATGTAAATCTCATTCTGTCAAAATAACTTCTTGTATAAACATTCTTTTCTTAAGAGTTTGGAAAACTTCAAAGCAGTTCTAAGGTACTGAGTCAACATAACCCATGTCTTAAAAATAGTGTAGCCAGCACTGCAGGACTCTTCAAGTATCCTGTGATTTTCAGCTTGAGTGACAGAAAAGGAAGTGTAAAGGAAAGGATTCCGAACATGACTCACAGAATGTTTGGGGTTGGAAGGGCCCTCAAAAGTTCCTCATAAATGACTGCAACATATAACATTCCCCTTGATGCAGGTATAAGAGTAGCCTTTTGGCAGTGTGAGCTTACCACATGCATCAACGTATTTCTGTACATTATGCCATGAAGGCACAATGTGAAATTGCTGAGTTCTACAGTGATTTGGAAACAAACTGGCCTGCTATGCAGATTTCTGGCTTAAGAGGGGAATAAAATTGATTGTGTGATGTAAACCTGAGCTTTTCTTCCATAAGTATATCCGTGAAAATTTAAATTCTATCCTGTGTGCAAGTGAAAGTTCATGCACCCTCAGATATGTGAGGGAGAACCAGGCAAATCTTTAGGTGCTTTGTTAGCAGTTGATCTGGGCTGCACTTATCAAGAGTGCCACCAAACCAACATCCCTTCCCCTGTTGAAACTAAAATTGCCATCGTTTTTTCCATCAGATATGTCTTGTCTATGCCATTCGTGCCGTTGCAACTTTCCTGCTGGTCTTCAGCGCCCTACTGCAGTCCACTGTGTAGTTACCTTCATACTCAGGGCGCCAGCAAATCTGGCATGTGCTGACTCTGCCTGCCAGCTGCCTTTGTGAAGTTCAGTCCCTTGTTTACCCATTCACAAAGACCTGTAAACTGCAGGTTAAATTAACCTTCTTCACTGTTTGCAGTCTATAGGTACTTGGCTGGGATGTTGAAACTTTATGTCCTAAAGAAGAAGATTTTGGAGGATGACTGCATGGCCCTCTCGGGGCTGGTCAACCCTTGGGAGTTCACTCCCTGGACATATGCAGAAAAAGCTGTGCAACAGAGCTCTTTGCTTAAAGCTTCCCTTCTTCCCCACCAGTAATTATAGAATCATAAAATCATCTAAGTTGGAAAAGACCTTTAAGATCATCAAGTCCAACCATTAACCCTACTCTACCAAGTTCACCACTAAGCCATATCCCCAAGCACCACATCTATATGGCTTTTAAACATATCCAGGGATGGTGACTCAACCACATCCCTGGGCAGCCTGACAACTCTTTCAATGAAAAAGTTTTCCCTAATGTCCTGTCTAAACCTCCCCTGGTGCAGCTTGAGGCCATTCCCTCTTGTTCTATCACTAGTTACTTTTGAGAAGAGACCAGCACTAACCTCTATA
>WUAM01000287.1:94577122-94595599 GCA_024336885.1 Actenoides hombroni
AGAATAAACAGCCCCAGCTCCCTCAGCCACTCCTCCTAAGACTTGTTCTCCAGGCCCTTCACCAGCTTAGTTGCTCTCCTCTGGACCCGCTCCAGCACCTATAGTTCTATTTGCTTAGGCAACAGAAGAGTTGGCAGGCTGAAATGTAGGCTGAAAGGCATGTGGTGCTAAGGAAGCCCTTCACGTTGCACATACCCACTATTACATGCCTGTAGCAATAGTAATTCTAATCTGTCCATGAGCTGCACTGCGGAGTACTTTCAAGATACACATCTTTATTAAGCTCTTTCACAGAGTCTTTACAGGCAGCGTATGTACGGAAAGAATTCAAAAGCTCTGGAGTGCATCACAGATACACTTTTTAAAGCACTGTGTGCATGGCTATTTTTTGTTGACGGACTATAGAGTAATGAAAAACTTACTCATTTAACTTCAGCTCTCTCTGTTTCCATTCTTGTTAATGCTGTTACCACATCTCTGATACAGCCGAGTTGCAGGAGTACAAGGGAGGACTAGCTCCATTCCTGGCATTATTAATGATGCTGATATGGTAATTTTATTAAGGTCCTCATTATTTTAGCTTAGTTTTGACTGCTCTAAGAGCTATGAATGCAAGTAGAAAGGAGGTGCATTTACTCTGGGGTAAATGCACTGACTCAGTTTAATATTGACAGCTTTGTCTGGATTTAAGCCACTGTATATAGGATCCAAATCTGAGTCGACCTCTGACTGTGAGCCTGTCAGATTTCTTGTTGTGAATTTGGTACTGTTTCAATGTTTGCAGTAGTCCTGTAAGTCTAGATGGTTTAAGGTTCATGCACTGTGCAAGCTGACCATCTGCTCTCAGTAATTGCAAATTCACTTCCAGTATTAATAAACTGTTCCTGTGTTCTTCCATGTCTCTAAAATGCTTCAAGCAACTGTTCCTTCCCCACATAGAAAAATCACAGCAGCTGTGGAATTCACAAGGACTTCAGTGCTTGTCTCTTGCTACACTTCTGGCAGCAAATCGCAAAGTGCAAATAACTTCTCTAACTGCCTAATAACTGCAAACCCATTAAGTGTAACTTCTGTGACACCAGAAAAAAAAAAAAAAGCACACTTGCTCTAAGAGTTCTAATAGGATTAGGGAGTGTGTGAACACCTGGGGTTGCTCTCAAGGCCACCTACTAACTGGAACATGTTAGAGATAAGGACCCAACTTCTCCTTGAACATTGGCCAGAGGAGCTGAGTGATGCTTAGTGAAGCTGGGGCTGGAAGTGTGAGGTGTGAAAGTGCCTCCCCATTTCCAGGCAACCCCTTTCCTCCATGGTTCCTTCGTAAGTATACTCATGCCCCTTCCCACATTTTCCTTTTGCTAGCAAATAGGCAGTCTTGGCAAGGAAAAAACAAAAAAGATCATAAACACAGTAACAGCTATCTTATATTTACTTAGCCTCCTTTGATAAAGGACCAGTCCCAGGAAGAGGTCGGGAGACTGTTTTGCATGGTGCATCCCTGCACACTGGTTGAGGCCTCTCACTCTGGAGCTGCAGCAGCAGCATGTGCTCTGGCACCAGCATCCTCACACCCCGCCTGTGGCCGAGCCACAAGCCACAGCCAGCCAGAGGGTCCCCATCAGCCTGTGCGGGGAGGCCAGGCAGCCTCAGCCCACCAAGGTGAGGGGTCATCCACCGAAACGCTCTCTCCTGTGCCTAGGTACTTAGCAGCAGCTGCCACTAAGTAGCCTTGTGAAATGCAAAAGCCAAAATCCTCTTCCATACTGAACTGTCAAAGTTGTATATTTGAGCACAGACTACCTGATCCTAATTTCTTGTAAAACAGCTGTGGAAGGACATAGTGACACTCATATTTTGCATAACGCCTTAATGATTTGAGGTTATCTGCACACCAACTAGAAGGGATTTATACCCACAGTCCCCAAATCTTAACAGAATATATGACCGCGAGGCTGGTGAGTACTTGAGGGCAATACAAGGAAGGTAAATAAATATAAATTTTAACTAAGATCATTGCTTTTTATTGAGCTGCCCTGAAATTTCATTTTAGGAATAGTGGACATAGTTATGCTGTCAGAGGTTGCAGAGGACACAAACATATTTAATTAATCCAGACAGCAGAAGATAAATGGACTTAAACAGGACATAATTAAGCTAAGTATATGAGCAGCACTGTGGCAGATGAAATTCAACATTGCAGAAATCAGGTAAATCAATATCTGTGAGGAATAATCTGATCTACATTGACCCTTTGCAGGTTTCTAGATAATCTATCACAAATTAAGTTTTCAAGAAGACTTTTAGATCTGATTTGCAGCTCTAGAAGTTGAGGTTTAACATCCTCCCTGAGAACACAGCTCTGTGCAAAGCCTGGTCTCCAAATTTTGCTGGTTTCACTGTGTGTCTCATGTAGGGTGTGATATGATCTCTGAATAACCCGTGAACCTCAGTTTCAACTCAGTTAAAACTGGAGGAACTGAGCTTTTGCCAGTATTGCTGCTTCTGCTTATACTATTCCTCCGTGTTTCTTGGCATACAGTGAAACATCTTCAGGTTTCTTCCCTGCCCACCAGCCTTGACCGTGATTTCTCTGTACATGTGTGTTTGTTGTTTTAGTTCTTCATAAAACTTTGCTCATTGAATCCCGCTCACGCTTGACATCCTTTCAGTTGACTGCTTCAGCTTGACAGCCTCCAATGAGAGATGTTCAAAAAGAAGAATTGGTTTTAAAAATGGCCTGTTATATTTGATTTCTCATTGTTTACCTTGGGCTTGTCACACAGTAGCTTCTCTCTGACCAGCTGCACTCCACTCCCAGCTACTCCGCAGTTTCTGGTTGCAGGTGAGCAGAGCTGGTTGCCCACAGCAGGTCCTGTGGCTCCCACTGGCCTGCCTTGCTCTACAAACGAGATTTTAAGATTTTAATGCCAGAAGAACAGATTTCTTATTTTTTGCTTTTTCCCACTATCTTCCTTTTGCTGTGTGTGGACAGTCCAGGGCCAGGGCAGGCTTAAAGGCTTCACAGCCTCTAGTGGGCAGCGACCAGAGCTGCAGGACTTCCCAGCCCCAACATAAATACATGGAAAAAAAATGTATAAAAAAACCCAAAACAGTTGATGTTTTCCCTGGTTCCCTGTGGAAACAAATCTTATGCAAACACTCCCTCTGTGTGCACTATCTCCACTTCACACCCTCATGAAATCTGGAGCCCTGTTTCAGGTTAATTTGACAGAAATGCAGAGATTTCACTGTCGGTGCCTCTAAGTTTTGTGTCAGCAGACATGCCTGCATCAAGGAGAAACTCTTAACACTCTTTCTAACAGGAAGGCTGTTACTGTGCAACTTCACACAGACACCAAAATACTGACATCAGAGAGAGATTATGTGTATGGAAAAAACTGCTTGGAGATTTGTTGTGAATCAGGCTGATTTGTTCACTTGCTCATAGAAGTCCTGACCCTTAATTTTGTTTAATAATTTGGTTAGTGTAGACTCAAAGAACATGATATACCTTTCATGTCACTGTCAGATATTCCTGCTGGGAAAGGAGAGGGGAGACACTCCAGGTAGCTGGTACTGCCTAGACCATTACAGCACACTGCCTGCTTCTTCACTTATAAATCTAAACAGGTACTCAAAATTGACACCTCAATTCTTGCATTTGCTTTCTGGTTTTAGGCTCCGTATTCAGACTGGCTTGTAACAGCAATCATTAAAATATAACAAATGAAAATTGAGCTCCTAGATAGGCTCTTTGGTCATCTGTGTTCACACAAGCTGTTCCTGTACATCAGTATGGATACCAGTATCAACATTCATTTGGCTGTGGAATTGTATAGGGTAAATCCTTTAGTTTATTTATAATGAAGAAAAGCTTTCCTGAAAAATGGTTGCATGCATGATACCTTTTCTTCTTGTTTTTGTTTGTAAAGAAGAGAGAAAAGATTATGACTGGACTGCAGGCTCACTTTGGGTTAACTCAACAAAACAGGCAGGTCCTTCAAGTGAACCAGAGTGGAGAGTATCATCTCCTTCATCATGTCTCAATTCTTGTAGCATTTATTTTTGTTTGAAAATCTCCTTTTTAAATTAGATGTTGGATGCCTTACTTTACTTAGAGCATGTTAAAAGTATTTTTCAAGTGTAATGGAACAATTTTAGGTTAAAGTTGTAGAAGGTGATCTGTAAGTGTCCCTCAAGTGGTTATGATCTGACTTCCCATTTTAAAAGCACTTGTTTCTCATGTGTTATAAACACTTGGAATGACAAAATTACTGGTAATGACTTTCCAGAGTTCATACCACGAATGTCAAGCCTGCAAAGATTGAAAATAGCACACACGGAACCATTCAGCTTTGTCTGTGGGTACAGAGTATCTTGCAGAGGTTTGGGTTTTTTCCTCTCATTTTTCCTAGAAGTGATGTTTGAAAACAAAACCACAATGTGACTTTTTTGTGCTAGGAAGTCTTTGTTGCTTTTGCCAAGAAAGTTAAGATGAGGACAAGGCCTAGTGTGGCATCATATGCTTTTGGTACAAAAATATGTGTAATTGAGGCCATCTTAGGATGTGCTAGAGCAATGTGAATGAAATCAAGTCTCACTGTCTTCAACTCTTCAGAAAAATCCCTTCTCTCTGTTCCCTTGTACTGGGGCTCTTCATTTCTAAAACCCAGTAGTGGCCTCTGTCTTGGCTGCATTGGCTGTAACTGATGTCTCACATGTCTGGGTAGCTTCCCAGCACTCACATACGTAATCGTGATCCTTAAAGCAAATCTCACTTTGCAGGAAATGACTTTGTGAGAATCCATCATTTTCTTTGCCCAAAGCTGCCTAATGTACTGCCAGATTTTGTTTTTCTTTCATTTTTTCACCCGTCTATAAATCATACTGAAAGATCTGGAGGACCATGGTGATAGAAATATGATTGGTAAAGATTTCTGTGCATGTGTTTGATGAAAGAAGACAAATTTGTCAATACCATAACTTACCAAAACAAATGTTAGTTCTTTGGGTTTCTGAAAGGTCAGAGAGACAATGTTTTATACCTCAAGCATGCTGAATTTTGCTCAAATAATCTTTACATATTTTAAAGAGAAATTTTATGCTGTGAAATAACCACAAGCCAGACTCCTTTGTTTTCCCTTCAGTCAGTGTGGGAGAATCACATATTGACTGGCACCACTAACATCAAGAATTCATGGCTGTTCCCCTAAGTCCTTGTTCAAAATAAAACTCTAACGTCTTGATTATGGCCTGTTAAGCTCCAGAGCGGTTCCTCAGATGAATTGTCAGCACGTAAGCATTTTTTTCTGCTGATATTTGAGGCAGGGCTGTGCAGAAAAACTTTGTCTTTTCCTGTTGCTAAGAGACCATCTTCTCCTGTGATAAGCAGCACCTTTCTTTATTTTAAGGAATCCCACCTTAAAATCTCTGGGAAATGCATGATAGCCTGCAAGAGGTGAGGTGAGCCTTCTAGGCTTGTTTGGAGTTGGTTTTGTTGCAGAAGGCTAGAGGTCCTAGGTATATGGATGTGCTGTGAAAACTTCATATTTCTGATAGGAATGAAAGAAGACGTGCTGGGCCAATTTTTTCCCCCCAACTCTAGGCTGCACTAGTATATTTTAGTAAAAATCTTGCAACAGGAGAGTTGCTTTGTGGAGAGTTCTGCTCGTCTGTTTTCCTAAGTCTGGTTATGAAGGGTATTTAAGGCCTCTGATAATACATGCAACACGCTTTCTATGAAGAGTCTTTTGGGTGCTGGGGGTGTTCTGGTCATGATTAAAATATTTCTGCATTAAGATGCTGCTTTCTATTTCTGCACTGGAAATGTATTTTGGTCAGACCTTAAGAAAATTAATATCAGGAGCATGTCAAGTTTGAGATGATATATATTCTACTGCATTTACCTTGATATATTTTACATAGTCTCAGATCCTGCCTGCTCAGAAACAGGGTGTTTGGGAATACAGTCGTCTTGACAGATAAATTACCTGAAATAGTCATAGACTTAACATTGAGATATGATGGTGGAAAATCTATGCTTAGGGCTGTGGCACAATCAATGCGTTAACTACAGCTCCTGTGAGAGACGAAAGAAATTTCACCCTGGGCAGTAATCGTACCTGATTTCAGAAACTTCAACAGTCAATCTAGAGCAGTATTTGGAAGGAGACTCTTGAGGTTTTAGGTAGTACAGGATGTGTTCTTGGCCATTTACTGCTCCCCAAGCCAACAGTAAGCTAGCACTTGGCAGGGTATTTGGGGAAGGCTCTGTTTCCATAGGTATTAGTGCTTGAAACTCTTCAGTGTTCCACAGCTCTTTTACAAGAGAAGTAATTACATCCTGCAGGCAGAAATTACTCCTGCTGTTTAATTTGGAAACCATATTCTTTGCTTCCAGTCTTGTATTGTTGCACTGCAAATAGCAGCTGCATTTTCTGCCCAGGGTGGTGGCATTTCTCTCTGACATGTGCATGGGGGATGATAATGATGGCGATGATGTCCCTCAGGATGACATTTCAGGTTTGCTTGTGACTGAGATAATTTTAAACAGTGCAGGCATATAGATTCAGAAATCCAACTTTTCTTCACAGCAACAAAAATAACTTCTGTAGCTCTCATTTTCCAGTAGGATGGATCCTGAGCCAGCCCCTGGGTGCACTGGGTGTTGAGGCAAATGCTGATGCTGAACTTCTTTCTCATACGCTGTCCTTTTTAAGCCTTTTATGTGCAGAAGGAAATTAGCACTCCAAATGATTATTGTCTGTTAGTGGTGTTTTTAATTACTGATTTTCAGGACACCCAATTAACTTTTTGCTGAAAACAAGATTTTTTTTCCTCCCCTGAAGCAAGCCAGTGATTCAAATTTTAATATAAACTTTTAAAAAAGTTTTGACTCATGCAGCAATTCCAAGAATTTTTATTTCTGAACTCTTTCAAGTGTTTGAACAAACTAATGAAATACTCTGCCTCTGCTGTGCACAAACTGAACCTCATGTTAAAAGAGCTCCTGTCACTGAACTGCAGTAAGTGCCATTTTCAGGCCCCTGGAGATACCTTGTCCCAGATAATCACCTCAGCAAGAGCGTTATGACCACACTCTCCTAGGAGAGTCAAGGAAGAGTTGTCGCTGAATCAATCATGGCACCGCTGGTCCCTGGGAAGGGAAAAATATCAGGGAATAGAGCTTGCTGAAAACTGATGAGAATCGGGATGGGATTTATCACCTAGTTCAATCAAACCCAGCTTTGGGCTGGGCTCTGGGAGCCCCTGCTCTGCAGTGAGTTAAGTGGGTAGATCAGCAGTCGTTCAGTTGTGTGATGAATAAAGCAGAGGCGCTGCTTGACTTTCATAAGTGAGACTCAAGCTGTAGAGTTTAGAGTTGAAAAACATTTATATTGGCTATTAAAGGGAACACATGTGACACGGATATATGCCATGTAAACTACACAGATTTTCCAGCAGGAGAAAGACTTTGAAAAGCTAAGTGAGTACCAACTACAAATGAGAGAGGTTTTCCTGAAAAATAAGTTAGGTAATACATATTTTGATCCTTCAAAGAATGTGTTTTGTATTAAAATGCAAAAGGGTATGGCTTTCTCATCAGGTGGAGATAGTACAAATGTGCTACTTTACATAACCATTGCAATAGCAAGTGAATGACAGGATCCATTTGGGAAATGGCAGTCTTGGGTAAGAGCATCTACTGCATGAAAACTGCCCAGGGAAAAAATCTCCATTCAACATATTATCATTACAATTTTCTGCTTTAGATGGGATGTTTTCATATCACTTTTTGGTTTTATTTTGCCTTGAGATACCCATTTTGATTCAGAGTTTCAAATAATAATAACCTGGATACTATTTTTCCTTTCCCTTTGTCTTTCTTGCTGAAAGCATATCTGTGTTACGCAGCACTTTACATTCCCTTATCTCTGTAACTTTTCAAGATTTCATAATATTTAGGAAAAAATATGGGTGTGTTTGTAGAGGAAACTTGAAGACAGAGTCCGCTTGGTCCTAGTAGCACAAAATCAAACCTTTGCTTTAAGTTCTCCTCCAGAATCAGTCAGGGTTAGCACAGGACATGTGATAATAAAAGGAGATGAAAGGGAAGCGGCAAGCAGTGTGGCACTGGCTCCGTGTGCCCTTCATCTGCAGGCAGGTCGGTTTGCGGTCATAGGGTGGTTATCGGTGTCGTGGCAGCGTGATTAGCGGATAGCAGCAGGAAATACTGGCACATCTGGGAGGCTGGCAGTTGGGAGTGACGGAGGAGATCAAAGGCTTGAATGTGTTTGCAGACTGGAGAATAATTGCAAGTTGCTCCCAAAACGTAGCCTGTCAGGACAGCCTGGCCGTTGGCTCTATCCGGCCGTGTATTTCCACAGGAGAGGTGAGTACGTGGTGCCATGAGGCCACGTCTGCAATGCCGTGCTCGGTTCTCGTTCCCCACGATCAGTTCTCATTCCCTGTGATCCGGCCTCTGTTTGTCTTGCGTCAGTGGATTCAAAAAAGCTGTTAGTGGGGAAATGGCTTTTTTAACAAAAGGAGACTGAAACAGGGCTGTGTTTTAGTCTCCAGGACGAGGCTGCTCTTGTTGCTTGCAACTGGAGAGTAAACACCAGTGAGGGGAAGAAAGCCTTTGAGCTGGAGGACAGTGTAGCCCAGCTGTGGAGAAGTTTCAGCTGAAAATGGAGGTCCCAACCATCAGAGGAGGAAAGCTGCAGACTAGTGGTAGATAGGGCTTGTAGGGAGACACAAGTGCTCGTCTTCAAAGATGAGCATCTTCATCTTGCGCATCTTTCCAGCAGTTTCCTTGTACATGTTATTTTCAAGGGGAAAAAGGTGTTCCCATATCTGTCTGGTGGCTCATGAGTGCTGTCTTTGCAAAGCAAAATCTGACAGTCAGTAGAAATAAAGTGTTCTTCAGTATCTTAGAGTTTTAAGATGAAAATACAAGGTTTTTAGTAATTCTGTTTACCACATTGTAAGCAAATACACTGCAGCTAGAGTGCTTTTTAACTATTAAAACTTTTCCCCCAACAGCTCCATAGTGGAAGGCTTGCCATATTAAATTTATCCAACTCCCCAGAAGAGTGCAGGGCCAAGCAGACATAGCCATCCTGGTTGCACAGAGAAGGCGAAGCTTTTCCATTTACCAGCTGCTAGGGGTAAATGGAAAGTAATTCATTCTTCTTCCTTCCCCTCCAGTGTGGTTGTGGGTAGCTGAAACTATTTGAGAGCTTGGTGTTTTTTCAGAGTTAGAAAACCAAAGAGGCTGTTGAACTTGAGACCTCCTCAGGTCCTTTCCAACCTGAATTATCTCAGGGCCTTATGATTTTATGATGCAGTTTTTTTAAGGACAGGGCAGGGCAGACTTTCACTAGAGCTTTCACATGGAGCTCTGTGGTTGCCCCCTCTGACATACTTTCATCATAGGGTCTGTGAACGCTGAAGGTCCTTGGATGAGGTCCTAGCTCCTTGCAAAGCAGCTCTTTATATCAAGGTGAAAGGTCTTCCTCTTAAAATTAAAAGTTCATCCATCAAAATGTTTGCTCATGTTTCTTTTGGTGATTCCCCAAGTGTCAGCAGAGAAAGAGGCTGCAGGTCAGAAGTCCTAACTGAAGATCTGTGTGGCACCCTAAGCTCTTCCCCAGCAGAGCATTCTTGCCTCTTGAACTTCTGGGCAAAGGGTCATCTTATCTACCGAATAAATGAGTAGGTCTCCAAGTCTTTCACTTCATATGACATTTTCCAATCTCTTTTTAAATGATAATGAGAGTAATTAACAATCTGACCTGTGGAGACACTTTGAGAAGTACTCTAATTTTTTTGTGGTATCCAGTCTCAGCAGCTCTCACAACTATCTCCAGGTGAAGGGGAAGTGAGGACTGAAGTATCTGTACAACAGTGGCAGGAGGAACTATCCTACTGTCCTTCAACCCTGGGATGACATCTGTACTACCAAACAAGGAAGGGTCACTCACAGACAGAGAACACAGACTGACTCATGTTCACACTGCTTAGGATAAGGTTGGTAGGAGTGATCCAACACAGATCCAGAGAGAGAACCAGCAGTGCAGATGATCTGGGTTTCAGGACCTGAGCTCATTCCATGTCCATCTCATGTTCAGCCATACTGGGCTACTGTAGGGCTGTGTTCACAATTAGTAAACAGTGTGGCCCAACAGGAGAAGATCTGCAGAGGGAAACAATCCTAATAAACCAGCATCTGTGACACAACATTTTGCTGCTTTATTGTGGATTTATTCTAGTTTGAGCCTGTGAACTGAATGCTCACTAGTGGTGGGAGCAGAACTTCCCTTTCATTCCCAAGGATGGAACCAATGCACATGGAGTACAATGTAGAGTAAATATATTTCTTTTCACCTGCAGCAGGCTTTTTCCTTGTTATTCAGGTGATGGTCAACAGTCTCAGGGAAGAAAAAGAGCAAATCTTACACTCTGTGTCATAAACATTACTCCAGGCAGTAGACAAAATGCTCTGTAAAAGCCTTTGGAGCATCCCCATCTTGGATTGTACAGTGTGTGGTATTGAGCCTTTAACCTCCTCTTATAGCCTTTGCTAGGGCTTCAGAATTCTGTTATTATTCAAATGGGTATGTACTACTGATTGGTCTCATTTATGGATTTTTCAAGTACATTTTAAAGGTCAAACAAGTAATTTTAATCAGTTGTGGGTTTTGACAGCTGATAAGTATTGAACACACAGCAGCACCTGCAAAGCAGATTTATTATATTTGCCATTACATGTTTGGATCAGGGGCAGGGATGGTTCTCCTCCCTGCTCGTTTCACTCTCCATCATCGAGTTACTGGCACTGATCAACCAGAGCATCCACAGGAGAGCACTGTCGTTGCAGCACTTCAAATCTGACTCACAGTTGCTTGGACAGGGGCTCAGGACCCATGTTTTATAGCTGCTGGTTAAGAGAGTAGTAGCTGCATCAGAATGGTGCTGCCCTCACCTCAGAGCTTTCCTGGCTGCCTAATCCATACCACTTTCTCCTAGGCTAGTAACCATTTGGAAATTAGTCTGGCATAGTTGTTCTCAGATTCTTGTGTGCAGGGCTCTTGTGCAGTGATTGAGAAAACCTGTCAGATCACAAGACGATGACTGTCCTCAGTCATCATGAAAATGAGAATGTTTTCCCATTTCCACAAGTAGCAGCCACAGACTGGGAGCAAGACTTGTGCTTGGCTGCTATAACATAAACTCCTGTCCGTGAACTAAAGGGCTAACTGCATCACTTACGGGAGCAGCAGTACGTACAGGGATGGGCAATAAGGATGACTACCCCCAGCACAAAACAGATGAGATTCTTCAGCTTAGAAAAAAGAGAGTTAAATGGAATCTGACAGAAGCCCATGAAGTCATCTATTGTGTGGGAAAAGTGAATTTGAGAGAACCGCGGGGCATGTGATGAAGTGGTTGGAGAGTCAGAGTAAGTACACAGAAGAGCTTTCTTTGGTGTTTTTCCACTACGTTTTTGGAACGCGCTTGGGTTGGGTGGAAGAGACTTCAAAAAGGGACGAGATCCACTCATACAAGACTGGTGGTGCAGCAGTCCAGCTCCAGCAGCTGACTGGGGAAGTCCCTGAGTCCCTGCTTGCTGGGAGTCAAGCAGCACACCTGGGGAAATGCCGCTCCTGGCATATGCTGCTCTTGCACCTTTCCCTGAGCCTCTGGCAGAGATGAAACTTGAGAGGTCCTTCATCACATGTATGGCAGTGACTTCAGTGTAGGCAGCAGTCAGGGGACCATGTGCACCACTGGGACCAACTACTAGTGAGGAAGGAATCGGTTTTAGTCAACACTGCCAACATTTTCAGCTGGGATGCAGCTCTCACCATAGAAAAACCCAAGAATCCTGGGATTTTGCAGCCTATTCAGACTATATCCACATCTGCCCAGTCATTTTTAATTTCCACAGCACAGTTTCTTAACAAGATCTGGAGGGTGGAGGATTAAAACAATTTACAATTTACAGAAGCTCAGCTCTGTTTTTCACTGTTATGGGAACAAAGTTCATAGCGCTGGTTTTACAGTACCACCTTGCTTTTGTACTCCACGCTTTGTTAAACATGATAATGAGTTCGGCTCTGTATAGTGCACTTAGTGCTGTGCAGAAAATAAAAGTATTTCCTGCCCACACTTCAAAAGAGCTGCTACGATGGTAAAGGCTCTTTCAAGCTTAGGGCTGGTAGACCAAACAGCATGTACGCTGGGTTAGCCTGTCAAAAAGCTCTGTATTGCAAATGTAAATTTATCTTTGTAAGAATGACAAGCTCCTGTTCAAAGCAAAACACTATATAAAGCAGTTCACTGGGGCAGTATGTTTTACCATATTCCCCTCTGGAACAGAGAAGAGTTTTGTATTACATTAATCAGCTTCTAAGCCCTGAAGGTCACAATTATCTGGCCACTATATTTCAGTATTAGTGATTTTAGTACATGATTAACTTTCATGTGTGCATCATTAAGATGAGGAATTGTTTTTGAAGTCTCAAATAGAGCAGCAGGTCTTAGCTGTAGTATTTGCCATACTTGCTCAGCCACTGTTAAAAGGGATGATTTATAGAAAATCCAGCTGTGAGTTTTCATTTCTTCAAGAGCAGGAGGCGGGACTAGAAGCCAACCTAAAACCAAGCGGAGCATTGATCAGAGTAGAAATAATGTAGAGCACAGCTCCGCAGACAACAGCTAAGCATCGTGGAAGTATTAGCTGGCAGCGATAAGGAGACGGAAGCAGCACTCGGTGACAGAGGAGCCATCTGTCAGGAACTGGGAATCTGATTTCAAGAGAGCAGAAAATGAAGTGCAGAAGAAAGTGATTTTGGTTCAGAGGTACAGTGAAGCCCAAGGATATCTGTGGTCAGTAAGTTTCTATACTGTGGCAGGGATGTTTAATGCAGCAACTAGTACTGTTTGGAAGGGCTTTTCAGCTTTGATAAGACGTAAGTAGTTCAGTCATAAAATAGGCTTTACTTAAAGGGTTTTTTTTGTTGATTTTTAAGATGTAAATAAGCTTATCTGTTTGAGGTGTCTTGTGTAAAAACTTGTAAACAAACTTTAAAACTGCTGGTGTCCATCACTTCAGAGGGTGTTTTTTTTTTAATAAGATCATGTGCTGTTGAGGATAAGATTTGTTCATAACCTTTCTGAAAAATATCTTAGAAGAAAAGACTGCTTTGGCCCCAGTTGCGAGGTAAAAAAGGGAAGGCAAGAATATTTTTGCTGGAAAGAGGAAAGGAGTTCCCACCCAAATAGATCTAAACTAACTGGAACTACAGTGTATAAACATCCCGGGGCTAAATTCTACCCTCACTTGCACTGATGTAAGTCGGGTTTAAATCTACTGCAGTTAATAAAATTTAATTAAGGGTAGAATTTGGTTGCACATTTCTTAATAATGAAAAAACCCCATGGTTCTTTCCAAAGTGCATTTTATGTTAACAGATTATTAAGGACTTGCATTAAAATTCATTGTAAACTTATTTTGTGATGCATCTTTTGTCGTGTATTTGTATTTTTCTTTGAAAATAGCACAAAAAGCCAGCAGGAGATATTGTCAGAAATCCTCTTATTTCTTGTTAGCAGGTTCTCAGATAAGGTTTGCAGTGCTCATAGTTTAATGCTCGTTTCAGTTCAGTGGCTTGTATTTGGGGTGATACGCTTTAATCCCAAAAAGGTTTGTGTAGCTCCAGCTGGGAGCGATAAGGTGATATTAGTTGTAGCAGAAAAGTGTCAAAGTTCTGTACAAGATCCTGGACTTGGTTTTTTGGGAGCGAAACTGTTCTACTACAAATTGTACAGAAAAATTCCTCTTGTTGCAGTGGTTTTAGTGTACGAGTTAGAAGCAGAAGCATTGGCTGCTGA
Source organism: Actenoides hombroni (assembly GCA_024336885.1). NCBI lineage: Eukaryota > Metazoa > Chordata > Aves > Coraciiformes > Alcedinidae > Actenoides > Actenoides hombroni. The sequence goes on from WUAM01000287.1 coordinate 94,591,022, forward strand.
CTGAGAGAAAAAAACAAAACAAACAACAAAAAAAAAAACAACACAAACCCAAAACTCACTATTATGGCCCAATATGGATGACAAAACACTGTAGCATGTGTGGGAAAATGGCTGCAGTCCAATGTCTGGAACCATTTATCTTCTGGTAGAGTCTGGAAGATGACTGTTTTATGTATTTTACAGAAATCCCTGCTGATTGATTTCATTTACTTAGGGGGAGGGGGCACGTTGACTGATGGCGGGGACAACTGGGAAAAAAAAAAAGAAAAAGTGGATTTTTTTATATTATCCTGACATCCTGTTCTGGTTAGGGTTGTTGGCACCTTTTGAGGGGACCAGACTGTGCTGGGCAGTCTGGTATGTCCTGTCACTGCTTTTGCTACTACATACAGCCAGAGGTTTACTGCTTCTTTCTGGGTCTCAGTGAGATAAAAGTTGTGAGTTCTACTTCAATTAGTACCAGCCACATTTTGGAAATAATGATTTGTAGAGGTCTGAAGGGGAAAGGACAGAAATGAGTACAGGTCTCTGTAGCTTACCAGTAGCTTGGCTGATGATGGCGCTGTTATTGAAGAGGTAGGAAAGAATCTGGGGAAGACATCTCTTTTCCATGTGCAGGGCTTGCTGAAATAGCTTGTCCTGCTTTGGCACGTGAGGTCTGTACCCTAGGATGATAGCACAGTTTTCTGTTGCTAAAATAGCCACAATTCCTGGTGTTTCTTTATTTGTAAGGAGTAAAGAGCTTGTCAAGCATGGTAGACAAGAGGGATATGCTATACATCAGTGTCTTTCCTTTACCTTTACTGCTATTCTTATGTGTGCTCTGCCTGCCTGTCTGTCAAGGTGCCTGCCTTCAAATCACTTAGTCTCGCATCACAGCATGACAGTTGCTTGTTATATACCAGGTATATCTACAGACATTTGCTTTCATGTTGCAGGGAATCACTGCCAGCATTTTCATATGATGAAACAATAGTGGAGGGATACATCTCCTAGTCAGTACACTGCTACTGTATTGAGGTTCAACAAAAATGGGGAAAAAATAATGGAGTTTTCAATCGACCCTTCAGTCTTTTCACGGGGTCATCTATGTCCAGTCCCATGCAGGGTCACTTAACAAAACTGTGTCACATCCAGTTTCCCAGACATAACCACTTAGTACAGTCAAGTCATTCCGAAGGAAGGAAGGAAGGAAGGAAGGAAGGAAGGAAGGAAGGAAGGAAGGGAGGGAGGGAGGGAGGGAGGGAGGGAGGAGGACAAACTTCCATGAATATCAGGAAATACAAGGTTTGTTCTCATTACAGTTTGCATTCTGGTCGCTTCTGCCGCAGCTCACAGATGATTAACACTAGTCCGCATGCTGAGCCAAGCTCAGATTCAGTTTTCACACACATCACTACCAGCTCAGGTCTGCTTCTTGTATTTCGCCCTCTGTTCAGTCTCAGGTATCCCTGCTCTTGGTGGCTCTTCCCTTCACCCAGACTGACTGCTAAGGAAGCCCCTAATCCCACTGCAGGAGCAGATCCATGCCCTGTAGCTCTCATTTCAGCAACCTCCTTGCAGCTATCTAGTCCCAGGTAAGGTATGAGATAGCATTTCTGATCAAAAAGAGCCCATGACAGTAAATTAATCTTAAATCCTTTCCAAAGGCCAGGCTAACCACGGAGTCTCGTAGGAGCTGAGTTTGCCCTTTGCAGATCAGATAGTCTGTGTTCCCACCATGCATAATTAAGCTGACGCTTTCCTTGCAACAGGGTGCTGTGGATGCTTCAACATTTACATAGTGTTGAAAAGCAATTAGACAAATTAGAATGGAAAATAGATCCATGAGGGTGTTATTAACTACAGGGATAACATTTTTCATTCACGAAATCTCTAAGCCACAAACCCCTGGAGCTGGGAAAGTATGTCAGAGAGTGAGCACTGGGTGACCTCTAGGCCAGCCTTCACTTGGCCATCTCTCATGGCAGGATGCCAGGTCAGATGAACTTTTATGCTGATCTGCTACAGCCACTTCTCTAAAGTGTGAGGACTGCAGCATTTTGAATGGATGCCACAGACATGAGCCAATAAATCTTTCCCTAACAGGGAAGTAGATCTGTTTTTTGCAGTCAGTGACAGCTTTGCTGAAGTCAATGAGCCACTGGGGACACTCCATCTAAGGTGATTCCAGGTCTGACGGTGGTGGAGATACTTGCTGTCTGCGTGTGACTAAGATCTGAGGAAAGGGATGAGTGTGTAGCAGTGCTGATTTCTTCAATATTGAGTATATAAATTAAGACATATTAAAAATGAATTAAATTTACTACTTAAAACATCCAATATTTAGAAATTCTAACATTTCCTAACGTAAGGAAAAACTCCTTTGCTGTGAGGGTGGCAGAGCCTGGCCCAGGCTGCCCAGAGAGGTTGTCGAGTCTCTGTCTCTAAAGAGATTTCAAACCCACCTGGACAATACAATCCTGGGCCCCTTGCTCTGGGTCACCCTGCTGGAGATGAGATGATCTCCAGAGGTCCCTTCCAACCCCCCACCCTGTGCTGGGATTCTGGAATTCTATAATAACAGAAGGTCCATAGTTGGTCAATGCTCATATAGCTGAATAAAACTACTGGAAAATTGCAAAAGTTTCTTAGGAGCCTTACAAAGAATAATTGATTCTCAAACATTTTTATTTTCTTTGTCAGTCACATGAAGAGAAAAGGAAGTTTTGTAAGTGGTAAAAGTTTCTGGGATTTATCTTGTCTCTTAACAATGGCAAAATGTGAAAGGAGGCTGAGTGGGATATAGGAAAATACTCACCTGTTACAATATCTGTCTCATGATAAATGAATTCATTTGTACTTAGATTCACTGCGTCAGCTCAATTTCTATAGCTCCTTTCATCCAAATGTGTGTTCCCTAAGTGCCATTCAGATTTGTCATTGGATATATCAATGGTATATAAACGACATACAGAAAAAGCTGGCATTTCTTTAACAGTACAAAGCGACTCTACCTCAATCTGTGCGGCAGGAAGCAACTCGGGAATGTTCATTGTTCACATGTAGATAACAGCTCCGCTGAACCGAGGGCTGTTCTCTGCAGTGAAATCTGGAGTTACAGCAGCAACCAGTCCTGCCCACGGTCCCAAAAGCAGCACGAAAGTGTGAGCTGATGAGAGAGTACAGGTGTTACTGCTGCAAAATTTAAGGAATGATTAGAGGATTCCCAAATGACTGGGAAAACAATTACCGAGACCATCAGCCTGCACGCCTAAGGGCATTTAAATTGCCACCAAATAGCTCAGAAAAGATTTACATGTGTTATGTTGCAAGGCTACTCCAGTCGCATTTTCTTCTGCTTTCCACTGAAGCATTGGATAAAGGACAAGCTGTCTGCCAAAACGGTCGAATAATTTATTTCATGGAGGCATTTGCTCACAGAATTCATTCATTATATTTACGTAGGGTATTCTCATGGACTCACAGTGTCTAAGTTAATTTGGCTTCCTGTACGTATACAAACCTGATAAACTATTGTACAACTGCACAAAAATACAGTCTGAAATTCTCCCCGGTAGCTGGTTACGCTGTGTATTTTACTAAATCTCTTTGCAGGTTGTTTCCAGTGGTGTTGGCTACAAGTGTCATAAAAGGACAGGGTATCCATGAAACAAATGTCCATTTTATTAGGGTTGCTTACCCATGAAACAAATGTCATGGCTGTATTCATTATGAAAAAAGGAAAAAAAAAAAAAAAAGGAAAAAAAAAACATTTTCCCCACTTAACAATGTAACTGCAGCAGGGAAATTGAAGAATAAGAGGCAGACTCATGAATTAAAATGATGTTTCCTATTTCATCATTTCCATTGCTGTTAGCATGATCACAGTTGGTGGTCCTAGAACAAAGATTTTTTTGTGGACTTAATTTTAAAGGATGAAAACATTCTATTCAATTCCACCAAGGAAGAACACATTTCAAAATTTAATGTTCTGTTATTAAACCCTTCCATTAAAAAAACCCGAACTGTTTCTTTAAAGATTATTGTGAAGAATAATGTGTTTTATTCCAATTCTAAGCTGATGCTACTTGGAACTGTTGTATGAACAGTGACATAATAACATTTGTTTTGTTCGAGGGTTTAGCTGGAGAAAAATGTTACATTTGATAGATGCTTGATAGCAAGAAACAGGTATTAGGAGTATTTGCATACTGTACTCCACTAATTGCTCTTGGTTGGTTGCTGGTCCCATTTAAAGCAGAGATTATGTGCTGGAAGATGAGGAGCACTGATCCATTGTAAATATCCTGCCTCCACTCCAGACCATTCCAGACTGTCTCACCAGGTTTCAGTTAAACTGGCTTTCCTTTTTTTTCTGCAGACTGAAATGAAAAGCTCGAAAGAGACTAGTGATTATTGGCTTTTGGTGAACATAGAATCATGGAATCATTTTGATTAGAAGAGAGCTTTAATATCATTGAGTCCAACCGTTAACCCAGCACTGCCAGGACACCACTAAACCATGTCCCTCAGCACCACATCTGCAGGGCTTTGAAACCCCTCCAGGGATGGGGACTCCACCACTGCCCTGGGCAG
>WUAM01000287.1:94595699-94693784 GCA_024336885.1 Actenoides hombroni
GGAAGGAAGGAAGGAAGGAAGGAAGGAAGGAAGGAAGGAAGGAAGGAAGGAAGGAAGGAAGGAAGGAAGGAAGGATCTGTCTTCTGTTTCACCCCAACTGCCAAGGAGGTTTTCACATACTTTTCAAGTATTTTTGTAAGACTAGTATGAGCTGTTTAGCACTGTGTTTAAACAGTATCCCAGCAATAAACCCAGCATTACCCCCTTTCTGAACAGCATCCTGTACTTATGCCCTACCGTATCGTTCAACCCAGTCAGGTTCTTTGACATCTCTGCTCATCGTGCTGTCTTGATGTGCACTCATTTTCTGTGTCTGTTTGTTGGGAATGTGGTTATGACTATCAGACATCACTTTGTTACTCATGTTGACCTCTGAGTTGTAAGTTTACAGGAATTTAGATTAATCGTAACCTTTCAACTTCCTTAATTTTCTTAGTGTCCTTTTCAGCCACTACCTGTTTAGGTTATCCTCCCACAGAACAGTATTTTGTGGGGACCCTCATGGAGGGGTAGCCAGTTTTGCTCTTGATTAATTGAGTTTGAGCTTTTCCTGCTTTTTGGTAGATCTAATTGAGGAAGAGAGTGGGTAGTGCCATGGGTTTCAGGTGAAGGTACTGATTCTTTTCCTTCGGTATGCCACTGAGCTGCCTTACAACACAGAGCAAATCTAGTGCCCTCATGTCATTTTAGAGGATCTGCTTTTATCATGGGGGCCTTGAGGGGGACTGTCTTCCTCATTAAGAGGACTCTTAATGAGTCTGTGCTGATAAACAAATCCAGCGTAAGTCCAGTGTCTCCTTTTAATCTTTTATTTGGGCAGGGGGGAAAAAAAAAAAAAGTGTTCTAAGCTGATGCAAACTTGTTTTTTCATCCCATGGGACTGCATTCTCCTGGTGATTTGTAGGAGTGTGCCTGGGAACTGCCAGCCCCTGACACTTCCTCTTCTGTAAGGATCTGTAGGTTGGTGTGCTCAGTCTCCAGCCATTTCAGCTACTGCCCACACAGTGCATACATTTTTATTAGTCAGCTCTTAAGTCCCTTCATTACCTGGAAACATCCTTCATGTGGCCAGCACAAAGGTGCCTTCCTGAATGTGCTACTTTGTGCAGGTAAAATATCTCAGAACGTATGTTACCCACATTGCACGTTGTCCCATTTTTCATAAATTTTGTCCTTTTGTGCTTTGCAATGAAGTACATGACAAGCATAGGCTGGGTGGTAGAGCTACAGCTGCCTCTTGTTTTCTTATCTGATAATGTTAAAAACAGAAAATTAGATTAACAAAAAAAAACAACCCCAAAAACGAAGGGAGGTCTGTAGGCTGTGGAACTTTATAAAACCTCCCACTGCAATGTCTGTGCAGGACATACGGCAACAGCAAAGCTGTTATGTACTAAATGAGCTCGGAGTAGTGGCCATCTGAATACAACACGTAAGAAATTTACTTATTAATTTATAACCCTAACGTAGAATTGTGAATTTTTGCCATCCCTTAAAATGGATGACTTTATGTGACCCTTTAAAGTCTTCAGCATTAAAGTGGCATTAAGTTGATGGCCACTTGTTTTGTACCTTTGGTGAAAAATTAAGCATAAATCAAGTAGGCTTTGCATGTAATGTACTCATAATCCTCACAAGCAAAACTCCCACCCAAATCTAGTAATCAAGCATGGTTTCTTGAACTCAGCAGAAAGGTCACCTCATAAAAAATAGGGGGGTATAACATTCAGGCCACCCAGGCAAATTTTTTTGTCTAGGACATTGCTTTAATTAAGTGATTGTAAAGTTAAAATAAGGATAGGATTCTGATTTAAGCAGAAAAAAACAGGGGAGCTAGATTAAACTCAATTTCCATCCATCGAAAACATCCAGACAATCTAAGCTCACTCGCTGTTTGAAGAATATTTTTTGCACAGAGGGACAGACAGGATGGGCTGAGGTTGAGTCCTGAATGTTCTGGAGTTTGCATATTTAAATCAAGCCCTCAGTATTGTTTTCTTCCTTTGTTGCCTGTGGTTTGTTGATTTATTGATGCTTTTGAAGGCAAGTAGACTCAGTAAAACATAATCATCCTGTGTCACATAAAATCTCCTGTTAATTCTGTGGAAGTTATAGACAAAAGGGAGGGATTAACCGAGGGGACTTTTATGGAGATGTATGTTAATATTTAGTGCTTACATAGTGCATTAAATCTCCACAGGCCTGTAGGAACGTGTCTAATTTATATATCCAAGTTAATATTAGAGGTAATCACATGTAACAGTCAGTCTTTTCATCACTTAACCCAGTGAGGAACGAAGACACTATTTTGTTTGGACTGTAATTGCTTATAAATACCTGAAAATACCATCCCGTATTCTCAGGTCTTTGTAAAAACACCACGAGTTTGTTGTTACAAGAACATTTCAGACAGCTGCATAATGTGTTAAATTCACTTTTTAACTAAGCTGAAAATTAAGAGGCTGACCCAGATCTTAGTGGAATATCTCCATTGGAGTTTCTCAGTGAACTTAGGTGCTGAATGAGCTAAGCCAGTTCATTTTTAAAAAGCTATTTCAAATTCATCTTTCAGAAAATAGCCTTGAAAGCCTGGTACTGATAAAGAGCATGCTGGCAGACCTTTAAGGCAGCAATCGAACACCTTTATGCTTTGTATTATTTATTTATATTACCTTTATATTGCCCACCCAAGTTTCCAGAGTGAATTCAATAGACAGCTATAGTTCTGCCTTAATTTCTCAGCCCTGGTTGCTATGGCATCTGAGTTAGGAAAATATCTGCCAGCTCCAGGTGGCTGAGCATGCAGATGGGTGAAACATGAGTAGTAATTTAGGGAGCCATGAGATGGTATGACCAGCAGGTATTGTCCACAGTTTTTGCAAAAAGAGGCAAGGAGTGGTGAACGTCGCTGGGAAACCTGGGCTTTATTTAGCTACATCAAAAGAAGCAGCCCGTATCAGCAACCTACATTTGTACTGAGAGGCTCTGGTTGTGAGCTATGCAATAATTTAACAAACTGTTTGAAATAAATACAGAATTAGAGATTAGAAGGGGCTGGCTGGTATCTCCTATAGTCATGCTCAATAGCATCCTGCTCTGTGATTTGTTCCACTCAGCTCAGTGGGATTATAATAGTTCTTACATAAGGTGGTAGATCGGAGCCTTCAGATTAGACACATAAAATGAGAATTGTAAGTGCTGTCCTTTCTTATCTGCAGTCTTGGTACACAGAATTTGTGCCTTGAGACTTGCATAATGTAATACAAATAGGATCTACAAATTCAAACTTTTTGTCTTAACTATGTTCAGGATCAATACTCAAATGCTTTGGTAGAGTTTTTTCCATCATCCAGTTGTTACTGGTTTAAGCCACTTTATATAAAAGCAAGAATTCATTTTCATTGAAAGCAATTTTTTCCCAACATTTCTTTGTTTTCAGTAAGAAAAGAAAAAGCACAAAGACTACCAAAAAAAATACAACTTGTCTAAAATCTCATAAAAGCTCTTACACAAGAATCTATCAAGCCTGGGAAAATATGTGTTCTTTTGTAAAAACATATTTTTCCTTGAAGTCACTGCTAGATTGCAAAAGTTCACATAACATATTGGTATGTGTATGTGTTTATATAAGACAGACCTCTGTATTTCACTTTCTGATGTCAGTGTTACCTTGGCAACTGTATTTTATTGATTAGCAGAATATATGTAATTTGTTTCGGAGCTGCATTATCTTACAAGCTCATTTTTCTTTGTGAGACGTGGTTTCATGTTCTTATTCTGTGAGTAAAATTATTTTTCTGATATGATAAATTGCATTCTTTTGATCCTTTTGGAGGTGTTTCTGTGGCTGTACACAAAACCCAACAAAGTTTGACAAATACATGCTGATAAAGTCATTAAATACTTTATCTACTGATACAGGCATTTCTTATTAAAGTTTTTTCGCTGTATCTGTGAACCTAGTATCTTATCTGTAACTTCACTGGTAACCAACTGGAGACTCTGTCCATGCAGTTCCAGTTATTAGATACTGTGTTTATTATATATATTAGATTTCCTTCAGAGATTTCAAATTCCAATTAGTAATACTTCACAGAATCTCTTTGAACTAAGTATTATTATAGAATTTGTTTTACACTTAGATAAGCTGAGATATGGAAAGATTACCCTCAAATAAGAGTAAATCTGGAACAGTACTGAGAGTAACTCCTGAAACTCAACATTTTTTTTTCACTTTTGTTCTACCCATTGTGGGTTCATCAGGTCTAAGGGTTAGTCCCTGACTTAGGACAGTAGCATTTAATGAACCAATTGTCCTATCACCAATCGTATTTCTGTGAGTGCTGGTCATGTTTATGAGAACCCATAGTCCTGATCTGAAGACCTTTCATTTTCACACAAACCAAGCAGGGGAGAGGGTAGACAGGATGCCGCGTCTCGGTTCAGATGGTGCCATTGCCTGATTGCATGCACAGCTGGAGAGATCCACATAGTTAGATTTATCAAATACCCTCTTGCTTTTGGTTTTGTCCTTTCCTCCTGTGTTTATTTGTTTCGTGGTTTATGAGTATCACAGGAGCCAAGAGCAGGCAGGGTGTGCAGCTTCCCGCATCGAATAAGGCAGGGGAGCAACAAGAGAAAAAATAGAAAGGCTGAGGAGAAGGAGGAGGAGTACAAATAATGGATGGGAAAGTAATGAAAGTTCAGCCAGATGTTGATGTAAAAGCTGTCCTTTTTATATAGAACTGAAAGCATAGCCATCCCTCCAGCCCTAATATTAACAATTTACAAATCATACCAGCGATTGTATTTATATGTCATACAGAGTGTAAATGATGGGAATGGGTTGTCAACACACATAGGAAAACAAGTCTGCAAATCTCTAGCACTTTCTTTAAATATAATAGTTCCTGACAATTAAATATCCCATTGGGTTTTATCTAAATATTTATCTTCAGTGAAACTACAAGAAGTCCACAGTCAGAGAAAACCCACACTCTTCTGTTCTCTGTCTTAAAGATCAAATTATGTTCTACCTTTGAAAAAGTGCTTAGTTTCTCCTTTTATCCTGTTTTATTTTTGTAGATACTTTTGGAAAAAAAAAAAAGGAAGATAAAATAATCTGCCATTGATGGCAAGCAGGGACAAAGGCACTGTTACTAGATTGTGGTTTTGAAGACTGTTTACCATGCTAAATCAGAGACCATAATGTGAAATCATGGTTTTAATCCTTTGCATTGAAACATTCAACAACAGGCCTTCCTAGCAACAAGGCTCCACCTAACATAGAGCCTCATTTTCTTGCGAGGATCCTGCAGTTTTACACGGATTTTCTGGGCCGGTCTTTGGCAGCAACAACACTAATTTATTCCAGATGAAAGTCAGGCCCACTATAATTAGTAATACCATGGTATTTGTCTGAAAAATGAAGAAGCACTGGCATTTGCTAGAGAGGCCATGTGTCTTCTGGACAACGCAGTCCATTTAATTTGGCTTTTTGGTACCTGGAGTTAAACAGATGGTCCAGTCCGCTTGTCATAGCCGCTTACATTTCTTGTACAGTCTAAGGAGAGCAGTAGTTGTTTACTGAAGACCTGTAGAGGGAGGTCCTTTCCCCTGCTCCATCCATCCACCCACTCAAGAATGATTCACTCCTCCCCATTCAAGTAAATGCCTCTTCCACTGGGAATGTGGAGAAACAATAGGAAATAAACGCTGGAATCTCCGTGCAGTTTGGATCCATTTACTCATTTGAAGATGGATGTGACTTATCTTCCTCCTGCATAATAACCCAGGAATTAGAGCACTCACCCCAGGCAGAGAAGGTCCTGAGCTCTACTTTATCAAGGGAGGGTTGAGCTCACATCTTCTACATATAACTCAGAGGAGCTAAATTCCTCCCTTTGTAGGATGACCATCCGTAAGTCTCCATGCTTTTGTTTCTTATCCTTTCCTTTTCTGGCTGCCTGTGAGGACTTTAAACTCTGTGTGGCACCATCCCATTTGTCATTGAATGTTTGAGCAGCATTGACTGTTAGAAGGTTCTGATTTTCGCTGTGGTTTCTAATTAAATATAAATAATAGTAACACTTGTGCAAATGTCTCCTTTTGCATCACAAAAAAAAAACCCTAAGTAAAAGCTTTGCTCTGGTAGATACATTACGTGGTTTGGGCTAGTATTGCTAGAAGGTGAGCTTTGAACAGCTTTGGTTGTGATATGTGGAAGAGAGGATGAGTCTCCAGTGATGCTGGACTTGATGTGTATTTAGGGAACACGCGGCTGCTTGTTTGTTTTCTATGGCCATGATTTTTTGTTGTCTCTTCTAGGGACATTTGTACCAGAGCTTAGTAGATCTGTAGCACTGGAAAATATGGTGCTTCAGGGTCCTTTCTTGCAAATTACTCTTTTAAGAGCTGTTTTGGACCTAGGCAAGTACATAGGTCAGGGCAGAGGTAGGCTGCAGAGCACCTACTCTGTGCCAGAGCCCCTCAGCATCTTCTTCTTTTGACATTTCTAAAGAAGGGAGTAGTGGGAGGGATTGGGCTGTGAGGACAATGTGAGGGCACTGTGATGTGAGGACATTATGCAGTCATTCCTGCAACACTGGCGAAGAATGCAGCAGTGATGCGTTCCTCCTGTGAGTCATTCTGCAGCTGCCAAAAGTTTGAGCAGCCCATTGCCCAGTGATGAGTACTGGTTGACCTTTATTCCCTTCTTAGAGAATATTGTAATATTGAGCTAAATTAATTGCTTTCTGAGCATTGGCATCAGTGCAGCCTAGTTTCCTACAGATTTGGATTCCTTCACCCGGCCTCACTGAAACCAAGTCCTTACTTCCCCTCTTCCATGCCATTCCCCAGATCTCTCTCCCATCCCCTAAATATTTGTCAGGAAAGTGGTATGTACGCTGTGGTTGATGCAGAGTGCTGTGTACTCTTCAGTCAACTGTCTGCTACTTCTCAGCATGGATAGTGGGTCAACCCACAAATGTCTTTCCCTTCCTGGTATACGATTTGTATGCTTTTCTCTACCCAACACTAGCTTTTATAAACACATTATCTTTGAGACCTGTCTCTCCCTGTAATATTTGACTGAAACTGGTCAATAGATTCTGAAATTGGGGTGTAGGGTGGAATCCCAGAGAGACAGGTGGTATGAATATTATTTTCTTAGGAGGCAATAGTACAAATATACTGTAATGGCAGCAGAAACTAAAAGGAAGTTAGTAAGTGAAGCTCTATGAGTTGTGTTGTGGAGACAGACATAGAAGGGACACGTTTTCAGGTTTGCCATAAAATCTTTGAAATTATTATAGCGAAAAATTATTGAGCAACTCATCATAAGGAAAATATGGGCCTCACCCTGCCAGTTCATCCCAAATGTATTCCAGCCCAGCAGATGGATAGCCAATGATGAATTTGGTCTAAGCTTATCAAGCAAAGTAAACAACTATACAGCTTATATACAGATGGTTGAAGTTTTATCAGTACATTGCATCTATAAAGTGAGAGTTATTTGGGTCATCTCCTACTTTGCCACCTTTAAAAGTATTATTAATTCTATGTGCCTTTGGTTGAATAACATTCAAAAAAGAAATAAAATTGTGTATAACAGCTCAAGCAGTATTAACATGTATGCACAGTCAAGGAGAGTTTCAGAAGTTCATGAATCTTGTGTTCAACCTTCCATCTCCTTCTGTCTTTCCATCTGAAATTATAAAAATGTCATCGTTCACACATATGGTTTATTCTTCAGAGTATTAAAAGAAAAATTAACTATGAACGGGAGGAATTTTTTCCATTGATTTGGAGCTTGTCTTGAACTATACAAGGACAATTCAGCTACTGGCAGTTCAAGAAAGACATCCAGAGATGCTACCGGCTACTCTAGGAAACCAATTTTCCTCTTGAAAATCAGATTGACACAAGTTGTTCATTAAAAGTCACAGAAATTGAATATATCTGTGCCAAAAATATTCAATATGTGGAACTCACCAAAGTGTTTATAATTTAGGATTTATTCTTTGCTTTCAGACCTCAGACAACTTCCTCCCAAAGTTGTTCTAGTAATTTTTTACCAGTCTGAATCATTTTTCTGTTTCAGTCTGTGGTGATCCACGATAATACACTTGGATGGACCTTCAGAGTATCCACTTGGCTTAGGATCTTCTTGTGCTGTCACCACTTCTGCAAGAGAGAGTTAGGAGAGTAGTGGCCAGAGACTGGCCTGGCAAAGTAGGTCTCCCCACTTCCCCGAGCATTCAGAGTGGGAACGTAACATCACATTGCTTTAGTTTCCTAAAATGCACTGTCACTTTGCAGTTTTTAACCTTGATACATCATGTGTCAGGTCTACAAAGACTGTTCTGCATTAGACTGTACCAGGGATGGGAACTCTTGTTTTGTTCCATGTATAGAACAAATCTCCCTTCTCAGTTCATGCCAATTCATATGCACTAGCTCCTGGACTGAGCAGGAGGGAAATCTCTTCTTGGCCCAAAATGTTGACTTCTGCAAGAGTGTGCTCTGCTATTTGCACAGCAGGACATAGAGTTTCTGCATGAGAACAGCAATAAAAATACACTCATATTTATTATTTGTCAAATGAGACTTCTAGTGTGTTTTCACACTGTTGGATATCACAGCAGAGCCCATCTGGGTCTCCTCAGGGAAAAAATACAAAGCACCATCTTGAGCTGTCAGAGCAGTATCCTTATCTCATAGGGCACCTTCAGGGAGCTGGCAGTCCTGGAAAACCATCTAACCTGAAGGCACTGAGCATTAATCTGAAAGACCTTCAGTGCTTATCCCCAAGGCTGGCAGTAAATAACCTTCCTGAATAAAGGAGCACAGTATTAAAAAAGTAGAGCTAATGTTATACCTTCAGAAACCTGATGGAAGTTAAACTTTGCTTTTGAAAATGTAACTTCTTTGGGTGTCATTAGGGATGTGAAGGCTTTTCCAAGCAGCAGATTGTTCATCCATAAAGAAATACAGATGAGTGAGGAATTCAACAGGTAAAGCACTGAGTATGTTTTCCTGTGCAATCACAAAATACATTGGGGAGAGACTTTCTCATAACCTAAGGACAGAAGAAGATTTTTTGAAAGGATGGCATGACAAGTGCCTACCTTGAATCCAGACATCTTCAGATTAGGGGCATATTCAATATGAGCCCAAATTTGAGTATTTCTGATGTGGCTTCCCCTTAGCCCTCTTGTCTTTATAATGGGCCAATCAGTAATTCTTTCAGGACATCTTTTATATTTGATTGCAGGTTTACATTTTCCTGTTTGAGTCAACATACTGTCTTTAGGAAATGATTAAAGAGAGGAAGAGACTTTGTAGTCTCAATGTAGCATGTGTGCATTACAGATGAGTTATTTACTCTTCCTACCTAAGTATTTTAGTGCAAATGTCCACAATGGATAAAAGAAGAGATAACTATAAGGTTACTGTAGTGAGCTCCTGGAAGCTTTTGTAGTGCAGATAGTCAAATTCACATACCTGAGGAAACAATGGCAGAGAGAGAAGGCAGCAATGATATTAGAAAAATAATTTTTGGAAGTAAGATGTGGCAGCCTAGACAATGCTTTCTGGATTAAAAAGATTCTGACTCTGGTTAGGATGTAGGATTTTGGGAGAAACAAAAGGTTAGAAACTAAAATTGTTTTGAAATATACCCAGTTGTGGTTTTTTATTAAATGAAATTGTCCCTGACTAGAAGTACCTGCGAAGCGTACTATGAAAGCATGCACCTCTGAAGTACACAACAAGCTACAAATATCACAGCTTGGGAGTCAAGGTAGATGGCCAGTACTGTGTGCTTTTAATTCTTGGTGGCTATTACAGGTATTTCCAGTAGAAAACTATTTTTGGAGGGACTGGCAGGCAGGATCTTACAAATTTTGTATCGTTATGGATAAAATAAATTTCTAGCTAATTCCAAGGTAAAAACCCATAGTAAAACTATGTATTGTATTTCAGTTAAGAATAACCTTCCATCTTAACATTCCTGGGGACTCATTTGTGATTCTGTCCTCTCTCATTTTCTCATCTCCTGAAAGCCATATTTGCCTTAGGGGTATGGTGTCATCTTGGTAAAAAAGAGCTGGTGCTACTGGTCTCGCAATTGACTGCTGTACTTTGAGCAGCTCAGTTAGTGCACAGCTCCTAAAGGCTGCTTTGGAAGGGTCTTACAGATACTAATGACCTGATGTGTTCCAAAATTATGAGAGGAGAACATTTTGCCCTTTTCATTTCAAGGCATCATAAAATCTTGGAGGTGGGTTGACAGATTTTATTAAAAATTAAGGAAGCAGAGCAATTTTACCCAATCCCCCTCACAGACACTTGAATAACAGCTTTTCCTAAGACTAGCTTTGTAAGTGGTTCTTTTCACATATGTATTTCTCTCCTTTCTGACCACTGTGACAACTTCCTTGCCACAAAAAAAAATTGAAAACAATAGTAGAGGGCATTTGGGGATTTTTTTTTTCATGCAATTGCCTGCAAAATCTAGTTGGATTCTTCTCGTTGCACATAGGGTGAGCTACCAAGAGGGATTGTAAACTGAAGCATAGAACAGAGTCAACAGGTATTAAGTGGGGAAGCAGATATGCCTCTGTTTAGTGGCACAGGAGTTGTGTTCAGCAATGCTCATTCTCAGTGTGTGCGAGTGGAAGTGTAGTGAATTACTTAGGATAGGCTTACTGCATTGCTTCAGATCCTTTCTGCATCAGAAGAGAGAGTAAATATTATCTTTTATGTGTGCTATTACCTCAGCCTTAAAATATTATAAAGGAAAGGAAACAGAAAAAAGCAGGTGGAGAGGAGGCATGTGATCTCTGCATTGATGCTTTAGGAGGTCACTGCGGAGCATTACTGCTCAAACTCTGAGATTGAAGAAAAAAAATAACATGACAGCAAAGTAAAACTAATTAATGCTTCTTTACTGCAGAGACACCAGCTAAATGTAGAAATTCGGTTGTACATAGACATCTGGTTCTTCAAATCCTGTCAAACTTTTTGAATAATTTTATATAAGTAAGTATGTATTTGAGTATTTTTCTTTGCAGAAGCAGAGAAAAACAGTCATTGTTATCTGTGAACTATTCATAAGGCTTTGTCTACAAAAGCTTTTAGGGCTGAATTCTGTTATTTTCACTCATACTAGGTACAAATGTACTCTTCAGGTTATTTATTAGTAGAGTGTGTTCACCATTAAATATTGTTTTGGAGACGTGTTTATCACTAAGATTATAATTTGGGGTTTTTCTTTATTTGAAAGAACATACTTCTGGCTAGTCAGACACACTTTTTGTTCATTGTGCTGTGCACTGGTTAACTGTGGACTATTTGGAAGAGCAGTATTTGCCTGACATGAATACTGTTCTCTTAAGAATAGACTTTGGTGATAATCCGTCACATTATCGTGACATGAATACGCACAGTTACTCATAGTCACTGCAGTTCCGTAGTTCCCCCCCACAGGATACTATAAAATAAACAATGTTATTTGAGGAATTGGCAATTCCCTTTCCACTCTTCACACAGAGTATATTCTTAGCTTTTAATTCACTGGTATTTTTCGTTTCCTGGAATCCTCTCTTCTGCCTTCTGAAACCCATAGTTGTGTAGACCTCTCATCCAAACAAATCTGTGGTAGTTTGGAGAGACCTGCTCTTTTGTGTTCATCAGAACTGAGGGTTAACTAATCTGGGCATTTCAGCTGAAGTTATCATCCAGCACCCATTACAAACTGTGGAAAGCAGAATTGTACGAAGTGGCACCATTTCTGTAAGCGTTGAGGCAAATGATGCTGAGATGCCAGAATGGCAGGAATATAAGATACTGTTTGTAGGGAAAGAAGAGACATTTTGCTGAGTTTCTGGTGAATAGCTACAGGTGTGGCAGTCCACAGGTAGTTAAATGCAAGGGCTGGAAAAGTAAGCAGTGCATTCCAGCTGCAGTGGCCAAACATTGCTCAAGTTAATGTCTCCATCTGAGAACAGAGCTGGAACTGTACCATAAAAACATCTACTTCAGCAAAGAGTAGTAAATTTGCTGGTTTGAGACCAAAGCAACCTGTTTGGTCAGGTGCATCACAAAGTATGTATTTTTCAGAGTTGTCCTGAATCCAGGATTCTTTCTATGGAAGAATAAATATTAGTCCTGCAGGTTTTAACAGAGAGTGGATTACATGAACTTTCACTGTGCACTTTGGCCTTACTTTCTATGGTCAAATTCAACTTCTTAGATGAAGTCTTTTTAAGATAAACATGAGTATGGTCATTCTTGGGAGGAGAAAAAGTCCATGGTTTTTTTTCCCTAAACTGGTCATTTTACAGGATGTGGCTAGAGTTACTATCAGTCCCAAGTACATGAGTCAGATAGTGGTATTATCATATTATTCCTTACTCGTTTGTTTGTGTAAGATCCACTCAAGGAAATATCACTGTCTTCACAGGCAGTGGAGTTCCACATTGCCTAAACTCAAGAGACTCACTGAGATATCCTGAGCATTAGTGGGATAGGTATGGAAACCAAGAACAGTTGGAGAGTCAGAAAGAAGAGGTATACTTAGAAAAAGAAAACAAAGAGAAAAGGAGCCCAGCAGTAAAGAAATGTCTATTCTGTTGAAAATACAGGAGAGATCAAGGATGTATGGTTCTTTTTCAAGTATGTTTCTTACATATATAGTAGGATGTGTGCCTTAAGGCACAATCCCGCAAAGCAAGCAAGGACATAAATGTTAGACATGCTTAGGTACAGTGATTTTGATGACACAACTCTGTTGAAAATCCTGATCAGGAAAGGAATCTTATTCAAGATAGCATGAAGCTGCACAGGTGGAGTTTAAATTCTTTTTTTTTTTTTTTTTTTTAGAAGAAAAAGACTAAATATATAGTTTGATTGAAATCTAGGTAACATGAATACACTCCTGTAAAAATACAGCATTAGTGGAATTTTCCTAGTCCAAAAATAATTTAGTGTCCAAATACTTACTTTATCTGATTTATGGCTTTACAGCCACGTCTAAGACAGTACTGCCAAATAAATTTTCTTTACTGTGACATGTATACAGTTCTTCAGGTATTTGGAATGATGTCTAGCGTATAAATTGAGTAAAAGTCTCTTTCTAGAAATATTGAGCTCTATTTATATTTTTCAAGTGTGACTTCACTTTTTACATTTTAAAAGTGTACTTTCTTTTTTTTACAGTATCAGTGCATAAATATATATATGATATGCTTCAGGAAACCAAGGACCCAAATACATGCAAAAAACATGTACTTGTATCATACAAAGGTGTTTTTTATCATACAAAGGTGTTTTTTTCTTAATAACACTGTAAAAATAGTTTTCTGTACTCCAATTATTTACCAGTTTCATTGAATGAGTATCTCTCAGGAAGCCTGTCAGATAGAATAATAGCAGTGAATTTACCCTCTAATACCCCATAGATGGGTGTGTTCCTGACACCTATGTAGAAGCATGTAATTGAAATAACATTTGCATAAATTCCATTTAGCAAGAGTGCATTGCCAGTGGGCGTTAGGGCACTTAATCAAACACTAAATAGCAATGCATGTCTAAGCATTGATCATTTAATGCAGACATTGTCAGAAGCATTAAACAGATCATGATGTCCTTTTGTTCTTTCTTTTCACTTAGCATAATATACTGTTGCTTTCTAAATCTCCTCAGGCTCTTTAATAAGGAAAGATTTCTTAATTTGGACAGCTGCATAACTGGGGTGCTAAATCATCCTCAGGGATGTAATCAAAAGGATCCCACTATGTAACAATTTTCTGATTTTCCTACTTAGTTTAGAGCAGAAGTGACAGATTTAGGTAATTGCAATCTGTTGCTTTAAAAATCTAGCATTGATCATTATAATATTATAGTTTTGAAACCAAGGATCTCCAGGTCCTTTGTAAATAGATCTAATTCAAAATTTAAAATACCTGTTGTGGTAGGTATGGTTGTAGCAGTTCTGTAGGAAAATCTGGTGCACAAAGACAATTTAATGGAATTGCAGGATTTGATTTGACCGATTCAAATCATAAACCAGCAGCAGAATCTGGAAAAAAAAAAAATTAAAAAAATCACTAAGTCTAACTTTCAGTCTTGACTTCTATCTACACAAAATACACCAAACAACCGCCTAACTCTAGACCCTGTTTTTAAAAAGTTGTGGAATCTGTGTGCCAGCATTTTCCATACTTGTTGGGAAACTAAGTCTTCCTTCATGAGGTGCCCAATGCAGAAAAGGGGTCCAAGAGGAGAGCCCCAGACTGGGATCTCACCACTACTGCCTTTCCCTGCCCGTTACTAAAGCTCTTGGCATTAACCCTACTGTTGCCAGTGGATATGTTTCTTCCTAGTTCCAGGTATTTCTGCTTGAAGCCAGTGAGGTGGAGGGAGACCTTTATCCTAGAAAACTCTCAGAAAAGCATAATGATCCTAATACCTGTATAGTTTCACCCTTCATTCAAATGCTGTGGTCACCAATATACACATCAATTGAATCAGATTTCCTATTTTTATTCTAAAAAGAGGCAATGTCAGGGCAGGGTTGCAACATAAAAACATAAGATATCTCTACTCAGCAGGAGTAGCATTCAGCTAATGTTTTCCCTTCCAAGATGCTAATTTAAGTGCTCAGTGCATGATAAGGTTCCTGTAGTGAAACTCTACTAAGAGTGACTTTGCAAAAAGAGTGACTTTTTTAAATGAATGACTAGCAACAGAGTGACAGGGAGCAACATGGATGTTCAGGCAAATCGAGTGGCTCATGGACACTGCAGCATCCTCTTGGAAATGCTGTGCCCGTGGTCACTGAAAGCATTTCTCCTGCAAATAAACTACTTGCCAATTTCTCGATACACCCTCAATTTCCAGTGTATAATAACATTAATGACCTTGACAGAAAGCATTTCCTTGGGATTAATAACCGTTTGAGGTTTAATGACCTGAAGCTATGCCTCAGGCCATCAACTCCTCCAAGCTGCTTCATTAAATCCTTAGGGTACACACTATGCTTCAATCACTCCTGCTTAAGCATTTGCTCAGTGTCACCTAATAACAATATTCTCCCTGAGGTATTTCCTCTTCAGAGGCCCTGGTGTTGGAAATGTGTTTGTCCTTAAGTCTTCTGGGAAAATAATTCATCATTAATTTTTTAAGTGACGGTGTATGACAAGTCGAAGCATTTACTGAGGCCATCACTGAGTTTCTGCTGTGATGAACACAGTAAAAATGAGACAAGTTAAATTCATAAATTGCACTTTGAAATATAAACTACTTGTTTTAGTTGCTTACAATCTCATAATCTACATCAAGAGCCAGAAGCCTCCCCCCATTCTAACACTGGTGGTTCAGTCAGAGGTAGTTTATTTGAGAGGTGATACAGGACAGGTTACCACTTCCTAGCAAACAGTGGCTTCATACTAGCTCTAAAGGATACCCCAAACTCACATCTGTGCAGAAGGAACAATATAATAGAGGGCACATCTGCCTGTTAGGAAGAGAAATGCCATTGCTAGGCCAATTTCTTACCAATGAACTCGTAAGTCAAATGTGGTGCATTGTCCCATGTTATGGCACATACTTGAAAAGGGTGAACTTGTTTTTCTGTCGAAGAATTTTCATTTAAGGGAACATTCTTCCCACATCCAGATGGCATCAAGTACAATTGGATCTTAGTTAAATCTGCTGCTGTGGTGTTACATCGTGTTCCCTGTTTATTTGTGCGGCGCGGCATGCCAAATAGGCATGGCACAAACAAATGGCTATTAGAAATTTCTTCCACATGTCTCTAAACTGAAAGAGAAGAAAAATGCAGAGAAGAAAGCAATCAACAACAGTTGGAAACTGATACAGTGAGTGTGGTGCAGAGTTACGTGTCCACAAATCAGTTATATTGTCTTCACACCAGTTATAGGAATCCTCTGGCAAGGCTTTGCCAGCATCACATTCACACATTAGTCTCCGTTGTGCACTGAGCAACCAGTTAACTTGATACTTCTAAGGAGAGCTAGGACCAGTGCTTTTAGGGCACTGGGAAGTGGAGATGCTTACCTCCCTGACAGATCTGGGAAGACTTGCCCTCAACCTGACTTGAACTTAGAACTGGCTATGCTGGCCCTGCACTTTGAGCTAACATCTTTGTCCAGAGACAGCTTACATTTTTAGGGAAAGAAAAGCATTCTTCTGTCAAGTTCTAAAAATTAGAAGCCCTTGGAGTTTATAAGCTTAAGATACTTAAAGAAAACCTGAATACTAAGGATGTATAGTGTCAACTGCGGGGGAAGTCTCAGTAAATGTAGCTTAGTTCTGGTAAGTGAGATATGCATATATCCTATGGAAAGCAGCAGGTGAATTGATGAATAAGACACAGATGAGGTGAACAACTCAAGTACTTCCTTCCTTGCTTGTGTTTGGGATTAGTGGATTCTGAGGTCAAGTAACTCCAATGACAGGCTTTGTATGGGAAATACATGAAGTTTGTGGTAAATACTGAGCATGAACACAGGAATGATCCTACATAAATCACAAATCACTTCACAAACAAGGATACAGCTCATTTACGCCATCACTGCCAATGGAGAAAATCGGGTGCAAGTAGGTGGAATTATGGACCTTAAGTCACACAATGCACTAACAGGAGATGCCTCAAAGAGTTTAATTCATCTCACTGGAAATGTCTCTACCTTTATATGTCTGTTCCTCCCAAGTTCTTTGTATAGTCCCTAGAGAAGAATGAGCACTTTTTAGGCACAAGCCATTTTACCTCTTTTAGACATTAACCGTAAGATAAATATTTTAATGGAAGTACCTTTTTCTCTCCATAACCTTCAGGAACACCTGAGATGAATAGGTCCAAGGCAGTTGCAGATAGGTGAGATGATTGCCACCCCTTATATCCAGAAATCCTCATGGAGGTAAATAAATATTCTACGTGGATGACAAAATGGCTGCTGCAAAGACAAGTCAACTAGATATTTAAGCATATGCTTAATGCTAAGCTTCTGATAGGTCCTATTGAAGCTTGATTTATAAAACCAGCACAGATAAGCATCTGTTATGTTTTTATACCCCTGATAAGGAAAGGCCAGATTGGTAAACAATGAATGAAGGAAAGGCTTTGAAATACATTCAAAAAACAGTAGGTTTGTAGACTCAGTTTTGAGGCTGCTTTTAAGGTAGCCTCAAATTACAAAAGCAATTGACTTGGGGTTGCAGAAAGATTAATGAAAGTCCCAGACTCTGTTCCCAAAATCGGAGTCAGCCTGGGGAGCATCACAACTATAATTTTCACCTTTTGTCAGTGTTGCCTTCCCAGCATATCCCCCAGCACAGGTAAACCAGTGGAGTCCAGGCTGGTTTGTTCAAGTTATTGTTTTTCTTTAAAGATGAAGCCTTACCAGAAAATAAGGAACTGTAATTTTCAGTATACCAGTGAGATTCCTTAGTAGTAAGTGACCTTTCAGAGCATAATGCAGTGGCCACAGGATACCATGGGTCCTGAGTTTCTAACTACTATTACAGAGTAAAAATAGTACTGCAAAATACATCCCATATCCTAAATCAAAATACCTTTATCTTGTGTTCACTTTTAGGCAGCGGTTTCATAGCAATGTGTGGGCTCTTAAGATGGTTGTCTTTAATTTTGCTGGGATTTCACTGTCAGATTTGGGCTTCTTTTGAAAGCTGAGTCAAGCACTTCTACGGTGAAATCTGTAGGAGAAACCATCTTTTGTAGGCAACTGCCTGCTTTTTGCTTCTGTTTCTGTCTGGAAAACCACTTACCATACTTCTGGCATATCTGAGGCTACACCCTGCCAAAATCTGAAGTGAAATAAACCATCAAAAAATGTCAAATTCTTAAAGTGCAGACCAAGGTCAAGTCTAGCAAAAGGCTAGACTTCGAAAATAAAGTATTTTGCCTTTTCCTTCAAAGCATACACCACCAGTTTTCAATCATTGTGTTTATCTGCATATCCCATTACTGTAGCACCAGACAGCCAAAAATGGCTCGTGTCCTGAACACATATGTTCATTCTCCTGGCCTTGAGGGGACATAAAGCCAGAGCAGCCCCTGGGTCCAGCTCTTCATGTGCACATCTGGAAATGGAGAAGGGCTCTGAGCTGATCCCAGAGGCAGTGCAGCAACTGTCCGGGAGCTTCCATCTGGAGTGGATCTGGGTGTCCCTGGGGACAGCTCCCATCTCATGCCAGATCTGATGTCCGAAGGAGGGAGGTGTCCTCACACACTCCTGGGCAAGGGCAGCTGCTTTTGTTCAGGGACTTGTTTTCCCAAAGACCAAACAGAGATTGAACCTCAAGCCCCAAAATTTTGATAGCAGCCATCTTTCATCTCTTCTTTAAACAGGGTTTTTTACTGCTCTGCAGAGTTAGAGTGCATGGCATGCTGCCTTCCATCTCCTTAATCCTCTGTAAATTTACTTCTAACAGCTGCTGCCAAAATACAGTATGGCACTTGCACAGCACATGCTTCTTCAGTAGTGAGCACAAAGCTGCTTCTGTGCAGAGGGAATATGTTGCAAGCCCATGAGTGACACGTTGTGAGTGCTGAAGATTATGAAACATATTCTGAAATTGAGCAAGCTATAAACACTTCATATTTCAGAAACAGTCACATCACTCCTGTCATTTTGCTTGGCAAATGTACGTATGCAGACCTTGGTGCATCCACGTAGCACACGTTGAACAAGCACCAACTGCTAAACCAGTGGCGTGCCAGCAGCGCTGCGGAGTTCAGAGGAAATATTTCAAGTATGCACTTCAACACTCTTCTCGGTTTTTATAAAGACCCGTGATCTTTATTTGTTTATTTTTACTTCACTAGCTTCTCTCTTGGACTAAACTGACCTCAGACTGTAGCATGAAATTATATTCATTGATCTCCTGGTGATTGCTCTCTAAATGATCAGGAATCAAGTCGTGGCTTAGGACAACTCAGCTTCAAGTGGGAAATATCTGCTGGAAAAGCAACTGTCTTGTGTCTGTCTGTGGCCAGATGCTCCTGTGAAATCAGTAAGTCTAGAGATCAGCTGAGCACTGGTCCAAATCCTTAATAGCAACAGAAAGCCTCTCTTTTTTGATACTCAGGCCACTTGATTGTTGAAGCTGTAAAGAAAGGAAGAGTGCCTTATGCAAGGTAGCTATGTGATCCTTATGTACTTGGGATGTGTTTTTGAGCATAGTGTACACTTTAGCATATTGAGTCTTACAGTTTCACTTCCTAAGCAAAGAAGAACATTTTTTTCCCTTTTTTAGCTGAAGTGTAAGTGTTAAGTGGAGTGTCTCATTTCCCACCAAAAGTCTTGCTGAGCAAGGAATTAGTCATTTACTTTCCACATATCTAGCTGGTAGCACTGTCTAGTGACCAAACCATCTTTGCCCACAGTCAGGCAAGTAATGATTCAGACGAGTGGGAATGTGCTCTCCAGCAATCAGAGCACAGGGACTCTGTCTGTGAGATGGCAACTGAAAATGTCCAACTGATTTCCCATCAACTATTAGAAGATTAAGAAATAGTTGAAATTCAGCCAGCAAATTAAAATGTAGCAGGGACTGTATTTCACTGACATTTGCAGCGCCAACCCTTCTGTATTCCTTCCTGTTGTCCTAGCTGGAGACATTGACATGAAAATAGTAGGTTTCTGCTTTGGTATCTTTGGTGTCTCCTGCTGTCTACTCCACAGACCCACTCTCCTGTACAGACAGGGAGCAGGCACTGGTAGGTCTCCAGCCTTCCTCTTGTCTTCTTCCAGGGTAATATATGCCACACAGGTGAAGGGCTTTATAGAGTGGTAACTGCAAACATCTAACTCACCTAAGCTCTATCATGGTATTTGATAAAAGACCAAATTATTGTAGCAGCTAGCTAAGAATAGTTAAAAAGTATAGTGTGTTGTTAGTCCAGGGTGGTACACTAATTAGTTCTTTGCGAACTCTTTGCTTTATTGCTGGTGATGATTATTGTTGAGTAGTTTCAGGGTTCCTATGAATCTGGCTTCCATTCTCTCTGTGGTGTAACAAGAGTAAAGAAATGAGAAGTGTCAGTACTATGAATACCCAGTGTTATTTTTGCCATAGCATAATTTTGTATTCTAGGCAACAGTTATTTTGTACAATGGTTTTAATAGCTGGAAACAGACCTAGGTGAGCTGCAGAATGGAAAACCAGTATTTTCACTACATTGAAAAGTCTTGAAGGAGCACATAAAACCCTCTCAGCCTTCTATAAAAAAATGTATGGAAAGGAAACTAGAGACTTCAGCCAAAATGCTAAAAATAATAAGTATACCAACACAGCCAAGTTGTCTGTTTCTTCTTCCCTACAGTATGGATGAATAAATGTTTATGTACAGCTATCATGTAGGAATTGCTTTAGCCTGATTTCTTCGTGTTGCTCTGCAGCCATATGGACTGCAGCTTTCACTGCAAAGGGGACTGAACAACAACAAAAAAAATCCAGTTATTTGAGAGAAGAAAAATCCTGGAAGTATGTTAGTTCAGATATGCAAAACATTTCAATTCATTGGTAAAACTGTTCTGTAGTGTTCTCTTTGGGTTTTCAAAGTGCATTTAGATGTGTGTATGCCAATGTGTATAGAAAATGCCTGCGTCCACCTGGTAGTAGAAGGCAACATCAGGTGAATCAGAGTCAAAGATGCTTCAGGAGGCAAACGAGGGTTTAATTCTTCAAAGATCTGTACCCTACCAGTTAGGAAATTTAAATATCCTTAAAATTCTGTCCTTTGAGTTTATCACTTTGATATTGAAAGTTATCTGTAACTATTCAGTAAAATAAACCAAAATTTCCATCATGTGATGGATGATGGAAACTGTCTAAACAGCTGTCTGAACAATAGCTCCACTGCTACTGTAAAAAAGAACCTTTAATTTCACTTTCCCACATTTAGTACTGTTTCTTTGTTGGAGAGAAATGTTTGGACGGCACTTTCATAAAAATGGATGCCTTTGTGAAGACAGAGTGAGGGAAGATTTTCTTTTTTTAGTAAGTGAGTAATTGTTTCCTTTAATCTCTTTGTTTTTCTCATTACTCTGTAAAGATCAACATACAGCCATGTAATTAGTGGCTCTGGATTAGATCACTCTGAAACACACACTAGTGTGACTCCACTGTTTTTGCAGCACTGCACAGTTAAATCAAAGGATAAAATTTAGTTCCCAATAACACTTTTACATAAGCATATGCTATTTCTTCAATCACTAAAATAGTTTTTAAAAGTAGTAGAACAATCAAATGATGGAGGTCATCTAGTCCAACCTTGGCTCATGGCCGAGCCACACTATTCCATCATATCTGGAACTGACATAGGATCAGTCGAACGCCAAAAAGGAAAATGGACCAAGCTCAGAACACCCAGTGAAAGAAAATAATGTATTTGTGCTTAGTATTAGTTTACTGATTTTTCATTTCTACATACAGTCATAAGAAGACGTCCTGGGAGCTCTTGTTAGTAATATTCTTGTAATAAATAGCAGCTGGAAGAAAGCGTTAAAGGGATACTAGTGCTTGATGTTTAATTCTCTCAGAAATAATAATCATAAAAAGTAGATATCCACAAATTATGTTATCCTTCATTTTATAAATGATTTTTCACTACAGTCTCAAGGCATGATGAAATGTTAATAATGTTGATATACTTCAATGCTAATAATTATGATATGGTTGTGAATCACAAAAAGTCATCTGGGTTTGTTCAGGATAATGCCAGCCCTCCTGTTACTGGATTGTATGCAGATCACATCTCCTTCCAAACTGTGTGAACAGGCAACGTTCTACTGTTTTTGGGTTTAGTCTTCTCGGAAGAATTAGGACATCTTTCTCAATAGGCCATTTTGTGGAAATTGCTAATCATGAAAAGGTAGGATCTAAAGGCTGTTTGTAATGTTAATCAGCTGGTAACAGTGATAACACCAGGTGGGAGCTCAGCACTTCGCATTGCATTCACTGTGCACAGGCCACGGATTCAGCCCTCTCTCTTGAACATTTGAGCTCTTCTTTATGGGCTGTATCTTATTAATGTTTCTCGCTCTACAAATTACTCATCTCACACAGATCTCCAAAAGAAAGTGCTTTAATCTTAATTTATGATAAACAAGAACTGTGAAGTCTTTTTCATTAATACATCAAAATATTGTCTCCAAGGGGTATAAGTTTCATGTTCAGTGTTTAATATAAATTCACAGCATGAAGACCACCTTGGATGGGTAGAGATTCTCTGGTGTATATCTGATTGCCCACATGTAATTCAAACATCTACAGCACATGAAGGGTATAATCAAGGAGTAATTAATATGTTGATAAGGAATTATGTTTTGTTCTACTTATCTGCATAATTCAGAGAGAAAGTTTATGATGACAACATCTATGTTTTGGATATTGTTTACATTTACACTGAAATTATAACATGAAGCATTCTCCTGCATTCCATAATGCCTTCCATCTGACAAGCTCAAATTACTGCCTGACCAATTAACTTCAGGACCCCACACAGGCAAGCCACATTGGGTATTGTGGAAAAACTTAAGTGAGGTATTGAAGTCTGAAACCTGACCTCCAGTTTAGGACACAGAGCTTGAAAACCCTGACTTCCGGAGACATTAAATCTCTGTCTTTAATTGAAGTTAAAAGTACCCATGAGAGATGAAACTAATGCTCAGACCAGCACTACATCCTCTTGGGAGCTTTCTGAATGTCAGGCTACTCCAGAGACCTTGTGCATCTTGTATGCAGCTTGAATTCAAGCTGTCTGCAGATCTCCCCTAGCCTTGCAAGAGATGACATTTTCCAAAACCTTGCAAGGACAGAGGGTAGCCGCAAGCTGCATGTAATGGGGTCCATCTGCTGCATCCAGATATAAACCAGATCAAGGGCAGAGCACCAGACAAAACACCTTGTGCAGTTTCTCTACACTGAAGAAACATACCTTGTGTACAGACTGAAGAATTTACTGCTCTTTTAATTAACATTTTAGCAGTCTAATCAAAGAGTCCGGGTACAAAGATAATAACACTCAAAATTCCAAGTATAAAGTTATGACAAGTTTCTCAGAGTGGTACAGTTGGAATTGATGTAATATGTAGTTTCTATTAGCTACACCTCTCCCTGGTGTTATGCTTACCCTTCCTATGACTCTCTGGGTCCAAAAATCAATGGTGCTAGTCTTCCTCAAGAAGAAAAGGAGTGTAGAGGAGCTTACAGCAAGTCTTCATCTGAAATTCTGCACTAGGAGAAGTATGATGTTGCTGGTACAAAATCATACAACATCAAGATGTTTTCCTCCTTGCTGTTGGGTTGTTTTACAGCTATTTTTACTCATTTCCTGAAATAGTCACAGAATCACAAAATGGTTGAGGTAGGGAGGCCCATCTGAAGGTCATCTTGTCCAAACCCCCTGCCCAAGCAAGTCCACCTACAGATAGTTGACTAAGACCATGTCCAGATGACTTTTGAATGTCTCCAAGGATGAAGCCTCTACCACCTCCCTGAGCAGCATGTATCAGTGCTTGGTCACCTTCACTGTAAAAGCTTTTCCTAATGTTCAGATGGAGCTTCCTGTGTTTCAGTGTGTGCCCCTTACCTGTCACTGGACACCACTGAGAAGATCCTGGCTCTGCCCTCTTTGCATCCTCCTTTCAGATGTTTTTACACATAGATGAGATTCCCCTGAGATTTCTCTTCCTCATGCTGAACAGTCTCAGCCCTTCCAACCTCTCCTCATGTGTCAGATGCTCCAGTGCCTTATTCATCATTGTAGCCCTGTGCTGGATTCACTCCGGTAAATCTGTATCTTGCTTTTACTGAGGAGCCCAAAACTGGACCCAGCACACCAGATGTGGTCTCACCAGTGCTGAGAGGAAGAATCGCCTCCCTTCACCTACTGGCAACACTCCTTCTAATGCAGCCCAGCCTGCTATCTACCTTCCTTACCAGAAGGGTACATTACTCCCTCATGTTCAAGTTGGTGTCCACCAGATCCCCAGGTCCTTTTCTGCAAAGCTGCTTTTCGCTTGCTCTTTCACTCTTCAAAATAGTGATCCAATAGAAGATATATAACATGAATATGTTACATGAATATATAACATGAATAGGTACTTACAGCGACAGTGTTTCAATGACTGCTTATTAATAATGTCTATTGGTTATGGAACTAGCAATGGTACATTGTAAAAATCCCTTTATAGCACAACTGGGTGGCAAGTGAGCATACACTTGAGGTGTTCTGAATACCAGCTGGACTCAACATTTTCCTTTTCAATAATAGTTCAGCAAATATTTTGGTCTTCAGGCCACTGTTTGGTCCACAATAAAAAAAAACAAAAAGAAGTTTAGATGCCATCTAGATCTCTTAACTTGGGAACCCAGAGGCAGAAACTCATAAAATAAGAGTGTTTTCAAAATTTGGCCCATAGTGACTCTATGAGTCACCAATTGTTTTAAAATAGATCCCAAGGGTTGGAATTGTTGCCCCTTCTCTACCTACTTTATAATGTTCCTTCCACATTAAAAATACAATATATTTTTATATTACACTATATTAGAGTCTATATATATACTCACATTTTCCAGACCTATATCCAAACACATTTTTCAGAGGACATACAGTGCTCATGTATCAAAGCCCTGTTAATTCTCAAGTCAGAGGTGCTCAGCTTTTGCATAGCAGGCCAAATAGGTGGGAAGGGCAGCATGGTACTGGAAGAATGGTTGGGTGGTACTCTGTCCTCTAAGTTTGTGCTGAGCCAAGACTCATGGGGACTGTCGGAAGGCAAGAAAAGGAATGTAAATCCTAATGGGGAGGGGGAAGGATGTGAAGGGAACCAAGCTTTTAATCACTTCTGCCCATTAGCAACACCAGAGTATTTTTCCTAAGACTAAAGGGAGGGTGTCCTTGTCAGCTCCCAATATATATATTATTTGAATTTTATCTATCTCATAAATCCGGTTAGTACTTTCAGCTGGATAAAGTATTCTCCTTGTTTCTTGTCCTAAACTGCTGCAGCATTCTTTTATGCAGCTGCCACATTTCATCCTAATGCAGCTGCATTTCACCCAAGGATGAAGTGATCCCTATATATAACTTTCGCATCAGATTTTATAACCATTTAAAGTGCCTCAAGCTGAGATGTGGGATGCAAGCTATTGTTTTATTAGTGTCATCATAAAGTGCTGCATTGTACAAATCAATTGTAAGCTAAGGAGAAAAGTGGTCTTGAAGTGATACTTGAATATCAGGAAAGATTTTGAGGGTTAGGAGGGATTTAAAATCCAGTTTCAGGAATTTAAAAGGAAGATGAACAAAAAAAAAGGAAACAAACTAGCATGAAGTAAGGTTGTATAAACTGAGAGGACACGTGGGACAGCAGATAGAAAAATTGTCAGAGAAATGAACGGCAGAGTGTTTTAAGTGACTTCAGGGTGGAAGACATGGAAGGAAAAGGAGAGGGGGAAACCAGCAGTAAATAGAAATGATCATGATGATGAACAGCAACCAAAGACCTTAAGAGTACACTCAAAGGTTAGGACCTGTATCTCTTGTTTTGTTCACATGTCTGAGCCATGTAACATGGATGTGACTTTGCAGCATCGGTTGGCACTACTAAAAGTCTTTGTTGTCTTATTAATGTTATGTATGAAACTTTCAAATGTTAAGACAACCTGGTGTCCAAATCTCTCTGCATTCTCATGTTTAGGTGCCTGATTGTGCTGAACACCCTGTACCTCAGCAGAGGGAGTTACTTAGATGTCTACAAAATGGGAGAATTCCCTGGGGACCTGATTTTATGCTATAGACTCTTAGGGACATTAATGACTGCCTGGAAGGGCAGAATTGGGAGTCCCTCAGGTTATTTCCTGCTCCTGAGGTCTTTATGTGTCCCTGTGTCCCTGCTGTCTGCTTGTGCTGGCTGCTTTAATGGCCCCTGCAGGTCACCTCTCAACTTAAAGAGCCTGTGCAGTGTAGCACATTTTACAAAGGTCTCTCCTATAGTGCAAATTGTTAGTGTTTTCCCTGTCACTGTGATGCTATTTGCATAGCTGCCTTCATGTTATTAGCATGAGGAAAAAGCATTGTGTTGTATGCCTAGCTCTGATGAGATCTAGATGTAAAAAATATTAGTACAGAGAGTGTTCTCAGACATGTAAAGTTTCATGCCTGATGAACCTGCTGTAAATTTCAGGCCTACTAGCTTTACCAGTATTCCGTTATTTAGGAAAGGAGTTCGGCATAATCCTTTCACACAAAGGGGATTTAGGTTCCTAACTCCTTCCTGGAATAGCACACCTTTCTTCTTGGGAAAGGCAGCCTTGCTCAAGATCAAAGTCTGTTGAGAAGTCTCCCAGCTGGGCTGGGCAGAATTTGGTTGCGGTAGGGAACAAAACAATTGTCATAGTGGTTGAAAGAAACATTTTTTATAGTCCCAGACTATATCTGAGCAATAGAAATGTCAGTAGCCCAGAAGAAAAAGTGATATAAGGGGTCATCCATCCAGGAAAAAAATAATCTCATAACACTGTCTGTAGTTTGGTTTCATTTATTCCTTTCTGGAGAACACTTTTCCAAGTCTGTAGTAGTATCAGTGAATAGTCAGATAAGACTCCAGCTCAGTTTTGAGCCCACTCATCTCCTGATCCCAGTGTCCCTTGGCAATGAATCTTACAGATTGTATTAAAAATAATGCTTTTTCAGCTCAGATTGCCTTCCTTCTTTTTCATTCCTCCCATTTTATTAATCTCCCTGTCCTTGTGCTGCAAGGTGGGGTGAATATAAGTTCCCAATTTCCTATTTTTGTACTCTAAATTTTGTATTGTTTTATCACAACCCTTCCTTATTCATCTGCTATCCAAGGTAAACAGTCTCAGCATATGAGATTTTTTTTTTCAGGTCTATAAATAATCATACTTCTCACTTTCAACCTTTTTAAGAAGTCAGAGCATGAATGGACATCATCTGACTATTATTCACCAAGTGTAAAGAATTACATATAAAGAAATTACTCATGAGCTTGACAGAATATTTTTATATTGACATTTGAATTATATTCAGACACGGTAGTTTTAAAAAGTCCATATTTTATTGTATTATTACTACTACCACAATATTCTGGAAAAGCTTAAGGTCTATTCAAATAACATTTTGACAGCTTTATTTGGTCCTTGCTTGCAAAACATAACCTTGCCTCTAATAGTAATTATATCGCATGATATAAAATAATTCCAATGAAATTCCTCTTTTGAAAACCTTATTATCAGGATTTATTGAAGAGCATGCACCATAGTGTAGTAAAATCATATAAATACATTGTATGCTTATATTTTATTTTATTTATGATATGTTTGTACTGTAAATGGTAGTTTTATGGGTGCACAGTACAGTTACCTTTGCATTATTATTGGAATTTTTCTGAAAAAGTCCTGCAGAGTGGAAGGGGAGGGTGTAAACCATTAGACCCTTACCTAAAAGCCGTCCCCCAAATGGAGTTCTCAGGAGATTATGCTAAAAGCCTAAACTATTTCAGAGACACCAATATCCTTTGCACAAAAATTTGTGCCATCCTATAAATAAAAATTCAGCATTTTCCCTTTTAAAGAATTCTGGTGGATACAATGCAACACGAAAGGTTACAGAAAATTGTATCTGTCTTTATTAGATTGCATGGGACTTTTTCCTTAGGGAATATGAGAAGTTTTTTTAGTTTTCCATGATCTACACCAGCCTGCTTGCAGTGATGAAGCAAGGTGATAATCTACTAGTTAAGGTATTAACCAGTCCCATGCAAGCTACAGATGTGAGCCTCTGATTTGCTGTGTGTTTCTTATGTGGCCTTGGTTTCTTGGTTATGGAACTTGGTTTGCAATGATAAACCAGTCATCTTTTCTCATGTTGACAAATACTTTCCTGTTCTTTACCTTGTTATATGTTGACCTTGACCCGCTTATCGTCTGATTTCTTAGCTCTGAATCACCTTTGCAAATGCCATTCAGTGGAAACCTGTTGGCCTTTAGAGTTACATAGTAGGCGAGTAACGATGAGGTGATGGGTTTTAGGTATCAGAAATCTGGGATTTCGTCTGTCCAGACCAGATTTCTAAGGGTATTAGTAACTGAGGAGTGACACAGCCAAATTTTTTTGACAGTTGAAGGAGTCAAACACCTAATTCCCACCAACCTTATCTTTAAGCTGTTTATGTACTTCTGAAGTGCTTTCAATTCTCATCTGTAAAATAAGGAGTTGCACAAACAAACATCATAAAGACTGTGAGATGAGGAGCAGGACAGTAATGGCAGCCATTGAAGTATCTCAGACTGGGCTGCAAGAAGAAACTGAAATGCACTAAACCTGTTCTCATACAGCTTCAGCCTGAGCTGAACTTTCCTACAGATTCCATCTGCCCTCATGAGTGCTGTTCTGGAAAGACATCGGGGTGGTGACATGGCTTGTTGGTAACGTGACAGGTATATGAGGCACAAGGGATATGCATCAAGACCAGTGAGTGAAGGCTGAAGCTCTCCCACACAGTGTCCACAGCTGCCTTGACTGTGCCTCAGGTGTAAGACACAATGAATGTTTCCTCCCCAGGGGTATTTTCTGATTTGCCTTCCACACAGGTCCAGAGCAGCTCCTAAGAGTAAAAGGTGCTACTAAACCCAGGATTAAGCTGAGCCTCCAAACTGACCCTAAAATGACAGGTAGATATTATTGTGGAAGACACAGTACAAACTCTGTCATCCCAACACTTTTCCTTCTCTTGAAGGAGACAATAAGACAAGGTCTGGAAGTTAATGTAAAGCTATTACACCAGAATAACCACGTGAAACCCTGTGAGGTATAACCAAGCTGTTACTCTGTTCCTAAACAATGCTTGGAAGAATGAGACCTCTTCTACCTAACAGATTGGCTTGGGATGGCAACTTGATCTCCATGATGCAGCTGCACAGTAAAATGCACTCATTTCCAATGACTTGAATCGTTTTCTCTAATGCTGCCAGATACTTTATCTTAAGTCTAGTAAATTAGATTTAAGTGGTGAGCAATATAGGGTGAATAAAAAAGTAAGCATAAACAGTGATTTGTTACAGACAGATGAATAATAAAGATTACCACATAAAGTTGACGTGAACACAATAGATGGGGTAGTTATGTACTTTATTTATTCTAGTTGCTGTTTCTCTCACTGCATTGTGCAAAGGGATATCTGAATCTTACATAAAAAAAATACTTTTTTAAAAAAAGGAAAAATGGCAAAATAGAACATAGAAGAGACAGAGAGTGGCAGAAAGGCAGAAAAAAGGTGAAATGCTGATGTATAGACATGAAAACGGAAAAGATGGTGATATTTATGTCTTAGCACCAGTATATCTGGACAGTGATAAGGTCCCAAGCTAGAACATTAATTTACTTACGTGTCTTTGTCAACAGAGCAATTCTCTCCTAGCATCATTGTAGGCAGCTCTTCTGCATTCTTTCATGTGAGGAAGGACTGTCCCAGTGGTTTGGCTTTCTTGGACTCAATAAAATGCAGCTAATGTGGTCTAAACAGGACCCTTAGAAGGTACGGGTCAGTTTGCTAATCCAGCAGCAGACCGTTCCCAGTTTTGGGAGGTTAGTTGTCTGCCAGTTTATAGGGTTGATCTAGGTTTCTGAAGGGCTATCCAGGAGCTGGTGTGGCACAAAGGGAAACAGGAGAAGGAGCCAACTATCATGGGGTAGGCAGGGCAGGATGTCCCCTTTGGTGGCAGTTGGCTGCAAAAATCTTCATCTGGTGTTGGACACCATCAAAGCAGTTTGTGAAGAACCAGAGAAAGTATTGGAAGAGAAAGACTGGAAGCAAATGTCTCCATTTCAGACCTAGAATAGCCAGAGCACCCACATGGGCTGTGGGAGACAAGATCAAACCTGCTTGACACTAGAGATAGACTCAAACCCAAGTTTCATCTGTGCTCTGAACATCTGTCATATCTCCTGGGTGAACCTCTCTTTTCCTTATGCACTCTGCTTACATCCTAAATGAATAAAAAAATGTATCAGAGACTTGCACTTCAATCTCTGCTGTACAATATATTCGTTGGGCTGCCATATCAGTGTCTCTGATAAACATTTAATTTAATACACAGTGGGACAACTCTAGGAAGAAAGATTAAGACATAATCCCATGGAGAGGTGGGGAAAGATGGCTTGGCTGATCAAAGAGGTGTGTGACAAGGTTTTAAGTCACTGCTTGCATATGGGTACTGAAAGGTGAAGCAGGGGCAACTTCTGAGGGGCCTCTGGGGCAACATGTGAGGAAGGTCAGCAACAACATCTGTGTACAGGGGAATTTGAACATACCTTTGTAGGAAGACCTGATACATGGGGGGGATATGGGGGCCATGAGGAGATCATCACACTGATCTCTCCAGAAATGTAGCTGGAGGCCTTTTTCATGTTTGAATCTCAATTATAACTTGCTACTGGCAGAAAGGTGAAATGGAAAAGAGAAATTTCTTTCCAGTCAAGTTCGAATGAAAACTGAAAAAAACAAACCGTGAGAATCCAAGTACTGTGGGACAAACTGGTGCTTATCAATATCTGTGACTGAATTATTGCCTAGCTTTAATAATTAATGATTGTCATTAACTGCTGCCCAAGCAAGTTGAAAGCAGTAGGTAAATTATCCCTGACTTTTTTTCTGTCATGCATAAGGACAAACCCACTATCAAGTGTACTGGGGTGAGCAGCCTTTTGGACATGCCAAGGGAGGTTCTGCTTGTGGGTCTGTGGTGGCTCACATGCTTCTAGAAGGAGCTGTGGTTCCTTCCAGCCTTGAGCACAATACTATGAGCCATGTTCTCTCTAAAATCACTGCTCTTAGTGTGACAACGCTTCTCTGTGCTGCTGACAAGCTGCCTTGGAGCCACCTGTGAACACATGTAGTTTCCTACATCCTTTGGGGTTCCACCAAGACAGTACAGCTGCTGCAGGCTGGTTCAGACCGCTGCATTATCCTGGACATGGGAAAAGTATTTCTGCAACCCTTCATTGACAGCTTCAGCAAGGTCTTTGTGGTGCTGTACTTATTCCTTCTCAACAAAGTCTTCAGTGATGTTTAGCTAGCAAGTAACAAAAAGTGAATATTAGAGTATGTGCACAGAAAGAGAAGGCTGAACTGAGCATCTCAAGTTGTTTTAAGCATTACAATATCCCGTAATGAATGAAAAAAATCTGTATTGAATTCCGAACTATAACTTGGATTACATGCCCAGAATGAGATAATAGAAATCACCTTTGGCATCTGCTGTAGGAGCAGACAAGAGGGGAATGGCTGGAACAGGTGCCTTTAGCCGGTGGAAATACACTGCTATGAACAAAGTCATATTTCTGGCTGGCCAGCAGCAAGTTGCACTTCTCCTCATCTGCTGCCCTCTGTGTAAGACCAAAAAATCAAAGCGAGATATGGAAGGGAACTGGGCACTAATATAAGTCTGAGAACCAGTGTCCTGGAAGCTTATTTAGCAAATCTTACTCAAGGCTGAAGCTGTTTGTTTGAGGCAATCATTCAGAAAATGAGAATACTCCTCATAGGTGCCTTCGTGGAGGAGGCAAAGTTTTGAAGTCAGAAGTTAATCAGTCAATCATTTTTGACTGGTTGCAGTGTGTTACAAACAGTCTCATACAAAAAAAAAAACCCAAATAAAACAAAACAAAACACACACACACACACCCCCGACCAAAAAAAAAAAAAGGGTGAGATTTACTCCCTTGGTTATTTCCTGCAATTTGTCACCCATTGCAACCTGAGATTTTTTAGATCTTACTTGGGCTGCAAGAATATTTCTCAGCAAGCTCCTCTGAGCAGCCAACTGCAAAAAACACTGAAATATGATAAGTGTATAAGAGCATTAAATGGTAGCATTCTCCAGCACCCACAGCCTCTGTTAGTTGTTCTTCCAGGCCAGATGAAGCTAGAATGTACATACATCTGTTTGGAGTTGTAAAATACATTTTGAAATGGGATTGATTCATCTGTGTTTCATGAGGTTGAAGTAAGTAAAAGAAAGAAAGTATAAAGACTTGTCCTTTTTCCAAGCATTTAATAACAATATTCAGTCTCATTGGAGCATAATAGAGATGTGCTTTCAGCACACAGATGTGCAATAGTGAGAGCCACGTTTTATGTAAGCTGCTCATTCTTTTGTGCAGTGTTAAGAACTGAATGTACTTTCATGCTCCTTTTTTTGGCCTTGACATGAACTAATGTCAAAGCAAATGAAGACCTGGTGGTAAATCCTTTCCAGCGGTGCTAATGATTGTGGCCGTTGCAGAGCTGTTACTGGCTGTCTGGTTGTCTTTGGGAAATTGGGCTTTTGATACGTAGATCTTATATTCTGAATTTTGATTTCTGCAACTAAATTTGCTGGTGTGACTCAGTATTTAGAGGAGCAGAAAGGTGTGTGGGTGACATACTGCAGAGTATATTCAAAGCAGTTTTGTAGTGAGCTTCAGTGAGTAAAGTCATTAGAGGTAAAATGAGTGAACAGAATTACATGGGGAAAATGTTACGCCAGCATCTCCTATCTGTAAAAATGGATTTCAGTAGAAAATAGATTTACAACTGGATTTTTTTTTTTTTTCTTTTTGCATGCAAGGCAGAACATGCAGAAAAGCAACTGAGCCTGATTTTCCTTTTCCAGTTCCATTGCTTGTTTTATATTTAGGGGTCTGTATTATGGCTGCCTAAATTTTACAACCACAAATGTGCCAAAACTCTTGACTGGCTCATTCAGGTTGAATAATAAGCAACATAAAATGTCTACTTTCTTCAACACCTGCACACTCTATTCTTTACTGTTTTGCAAATACATGAGATGCAGATACGTGTTTTGACTTTGATCTTGTAAACGGAAACTGTTCAAGTAGTAATTCCTGATCTAGATCTGGGCAGCAAGGAGATGTTGCCCAGGTTTCCCCAGCAACCCACATTTATCTAGGTGAGCCTCTATTTTCAGTTATTCCTCCAGTTGCCCTGGGAGCAGCTGCTTCTGCAGGCAGTGTGGGTGCAGGGCAGAGCCAGACCTAGCACACTGCTTTCCATAAAATGAGCCCATGGAGCTCAGAGAAAAGTGAGGTACCCTACTGTCAACATGCAGCAGAGGTTGGGTGCATAACCATGTGTGTGACTGCTGGAGTGCACAAGGTCTG
The DNA here is from genome assembly GCA_024336885.1 of Actenoides hombroni. Classification (NCBI taxonomy): domain Eukaryota; kingdom Metazoa; phylum Chordata; class Aves; order Coraciiformes; family Alcedinidae; genus Actenoides; species Actenoides hombroni. The sequence goes on from WUAM01000287.1 coordinate 94,628,944, forward strand.
TTTCACTGGAGACACCTCAAAAATTTATTCTCTGTTTACGTGTAGCTGACATGTATTTACTGCCTCTTTAGTAATTGCATGTAATTTGCAGAAAGCTTGAGATCTTATGTAATTCCCCTCTCTTGACCATGATTTTCTTCCATTCCCTCATGCTCACCTATACCTACTGTCACACCGAAAATAAGGAGGGACTATTCTCTTGTTGAGCTCATGACTCCCCCACCTCTTCCGTAGGGGTAGGATACATCTCACCCAATGAAAGCTGTTTGAAAGGGAGAACTTCATCCAGAATCATCTGTGTTCATACTTCTAAATGGTGGAGAGTCAGGGACAAGATGACACAGACTTCATTCCTTCCTCAGTGCTTAGTACTAGCCTTCCCAAGAAAAGATTTGTCTTAATAGATAACTGAAACAGACCAAAACAGGCCTGGCAGCAAATTAAAATTGAAAAGTGAGCAGTCTGGGGTCTAGTGCTTGAAGCTACTGCCTGTCTGTATTCTATTTAGCTGCACAGACATACCTGTAGCTGTTTATTCTCCCACTGTTAGTGGCCGCAAGAGAAAAGCATTGTCAGTAGTTGATTTATTCTATCTATTTTAGACACTACGTTAAGGTGAAATGAGTTACCCTTTGGAAGTAACTGTCTCTCTGTTGACTATGGAAGGAGTCTATATAGTGGAGTTCAGATGACTAATGGTAGGAAGGCACATCCTACCTGTGCAATTGTCCCTTCAGTAACATGAGACTTGCACTGGGCTTCTCCTGGCGGAGCTTCCAGTGGCTTTCACGTGGGATTTTCTTATGCAAGAAGTGTCAGAGCAGGAGAAAAGACAGTGCATGGTCCGTGTCACCCCATTTCCACACTACTTCATCTTCACGTCTCCCCAACAACTTACCCCAGGGTCCTGTGAAGGCAGGTAGATTTCTCTGAGGGACTCTATTTTATTTTCTGATGCTATAAAAAAAGTACTTCAGAGTGATGACAGTACTTTTAGGCAACTACAAGTTACTACTAAGTCTCCTTTTGATTGTCTTATAATTAAAAGAACTTTTAATGCAAAATAACAAAGGGTGAACTTTTCTCTTTCTGCTCAGAAATCGAAGCAAAGGAAGCGTGTGACTGGTTACGTGCAGCTGGGTTTCCCCAATATGCTCAGTTCTATGAGGGTAAGTAGGTTTTTCTCCTCTTTTTGTGGTACTGAAAGTGCACTGGGCCCTTGCCAGGAGAGCTTGCAGTCGGCCAACTCTCCATTTGACTGAGTTATGGCCATGGCTGGCTGCTTCACAAAGCCTCAGCTGCTGGAGTCATACCAGTGCCTAAAGAAAAGTAAGATTCTTGCCCTGATGGCCATGGGAAGAAATAAAAAAGACGGAGACAGTTTGTGTAAATCTCAAAGGTTAACAAAAACAAGTACAAAAAATCCAAATACATAGATTTCTTTTCTTTTTTTTTTTTTTAACTTCCTGAACTGTGTCTAAAGTAAGATTGAAAGCACTGGAAATTAATGAAAAAAAGACTGAAAACTCTGCAAAGTTACCAAAAGTGAATAATTTGAGCTGTGTTTTACATTTGCAAAGCAAAAAAAAAAAAGTCAAAGCAAATAGCTGTGTCCACTTCCTAGCTGTAAAATTGGTGCCCAGGGAAGCAGTGTCCCTGAGGGCAGAAGGAGGGGTTGCACTGCTGCTGCATTCGGGAGCAGTTTGGGGACTGAGGCTGGGATTTTCCTGCTCTCCCTAGCTCAGTGCTGTGAGGAAAATGCAGCTGATCCTCATTTTTCCCAAACTGCATATTGTCTCTGCCAGAGACACAGAGCCAGCTCAGGCCCACTTGGGCTTATTAGCTGAAGCACAGCTCCGCCAAACGCTGCTGGACACCTTCCAGGGTCAGCTTGGGTCTGGAGGCATTAGGGCTCCACACATGAAATGATGGCCAAGAAAGCTCGTGGGTCAGAGCCAGCTCTTCAGAGAGCCAGCTCAGACACCATCCATCCCCTCACATGGAGATGAGGGCGGTGGGGAGCATGATGCCAAGGACACCTCCATGGCTTCTGATGTCCAGCTGAGGTCCCTCAAGGCTCAAATACTGGCTCCTGATGGGCTACTCGTGTGCCTGGGAACTAGGAGCACCATGCAGAGATGCTCAGGTGGATCTGCAGGAGCCAGATGGGTTCTATTAAACCCAGCAAGGAACTAAGACTAATAGGCCCACCAGCCCAAAGCGGACATAGATGTCTGTCTACCACAGTCTCTGGGTGCTCAGTAGTACTTTCGTGTCTGCCTTGCAATCAGAGTATCTCAGATACTGACTGCCCCAGAGAAAGGAGAGCCCATTACCTGTTGAACTGAAAGGGATGTTCCCTCCAAACAGAACCTGTGCTGGGCTTCTCCAGTTCTCATACAGTCAGTATGCTCTCTAGACAGTTTATGTTTCTGAAAAAAAGGTCCTTTTTACAGGCATCTATTATGTCAGTGTTAAGCACTAGTGTCTGAAAAGGCTGGCTGCGATTCCTGTATCCCAGCATCCTGCTGCGGTACCTAAGCATGGCAAAGCAGTCTGGAGAGCAGCCACAGCGCTGGAACCCGTCCCACCATCACGGAACCCACTAATGTGTTGCAGCCATGTCACTTTTCATTACAAATGTCAGCTTCCAGCACACGAGTCTGGCTTTTTAACTAATATTGGGGGTTACAATTCAGCTCATTTTTTTTGCCTCTGTTACTTGAGTAATCCTTTGTCCGAAGTCATTGTTATTGGGACCTGTATTAAAATCAAAAAGTGCGGCACATTTCTGTTTCATGGGAAAAGTCTGTCTGGCAAATAAGTCATTAAGTCACTGTGATGTGAATAGAGAACCTTGTTGCTCTGTGCATGGAGAAAGTGCATTGCTAACTCCCTGATCTTATTTATTTGTTCTAAGCACTAGAAAGCACAGTTAACATTTTAATATCTTATTAAAGCCAAAATGAAATAATCTTGCTCTTTTATTGGTGTACAGGACGTTCAACTATAACAGAAAAAAAATAAATAAACTAACTGACTGAAAGGGTGAAAGATACAGCTGGAAGGCAACCAGAGATGAATGAAATCAGTCATACTAGATTTCAGTGAGCAAGCACGTGCAAAGCAATTAAAACAATATATTTTCATTTGAATAGCAAGCAGTCATCTTACTATTGTGTCTCCTTTTATAGACACCCGGTTTCCCATTGACATTGCTGCAGTGAAGAAAGATCATGATTTTCTTGACAAGGACCTTGTAGAACCTCTTTGCAGGTAAATAACACCTACTTTTTTTTCCTGATAATTTAAAAACGTGATCTGATTTATTACTGTTAGCACAGCAATAGAAGCAGCAGCAGATCTCCATGTGAACTAAGCAACATCTATCATGTGACCATTCTGAATTCATTTCTCTTAGGGAAAATCCTGAAGTAGGACCACTACTACACTCATAGAAAACATCACATGATTTGAGAAGACCCAAATCCAATGGATTTGAAACTAAGAAATTAAAAAGGAACTAGCAATAGTACAAGCAAATGTACTGAATAAGTAAGAGTCACATTTAAATTGCACATAAATAACTCTTATGTCCAAGGACAGCAGAAAAGATGAAACTTCATTACACAGAATTCAGCAAATACTTTCTCTGGCAGCAGACATGGTTTTCGTGCTGCTGTGATTCCCTTGGTACTCTCCTTCTGGCACCAGTAAACACAAGTGGGACCAGAACCCCACAGTACTACAGCTGCTACAACCAATCACTGGTTTGCCCCTCCCAGAGGTCTTGTGTTTGCTGTTTATCTATCTTTTTATACTCTGCCTGTGATGAATATACAGCATTCATTGCTCAAGCACTGTCCCCCAGGACTCAAGAAGCAGCAATTCTGTGGCAGTTTTGCAAAACCACACTGCAGAGGCATTGTTCCCCTCTTCTTTCTCCCGTGCTCATCTTGAGCTGGGTTCTGCTCCCCTCCTCTTCAGCAAGGACAAAGGATCATCTGGCCCCTAACCAAGCAGGCTTTATTACATGTTATGGAAACTTTCACAACACTTACATCAAGATAATTGGACAGAATTCTATTTCCCTTTCTGCAACTGTGGCCAAAGTCATCAGAGAGTATATGCTGTTCCACTGCATATCGTACGGTGCATTGCAGGGATTAATGAGTCTGTGACAGAGGACTGCAGAGAGGATTTCTGAGAACCATAGAAAACAGGGCTGGAAGAGAGTTCATCTAGTCCATCCCTCCATCCTGGGGGGATGCAGGTAATTCCCGGGCTTAGCTGTCAGAATACTTTCCCAAAACTCTCTTGCTTTAAACAAGACCTATTGACTCTCCTTCTGTCTGTTACAGATATAGGAAGCAGTATATTCTCTCTCTGTAGTAACCTCTGTGTCTGAAAAAAAATCAGTAGGAAAAACTTGGATACTTCCATAGTTGCTCTCAAGGATGCTGGGGAGCATAATAACTTGAGACTTGATCTGCTGCTGTTCAGTACTGCATGGTGGGAGGGATTGCTATGCCGGAGCCTAGAGAAACCTGCTTTCCACACAGACATGCATCCCCCTGCTTCAGTCTGGCATGGTGGAAGACATACTTTGCTGTAGTTTGGGAACTGGGAAGTGGTAGGAGGTTGAGATCTCTTCCCCTCTGCCTTTTCCTACAAAGCTGAAGGACCATCCAAAAGTGCAGGTATGATGTCTGTCCCTGTCACTTTCTGTGAGAGCAAATGGTGAGGTGCAGTCAGATACACCTATGACAATTGCACTAGGTTTATATATTTATGAGGGTTTTTGTGAGCTGAACAGCTAAAGACTGGGTTTTTTTCTCTTTTATTGAAAGATGGCATTTTGGAAAATAAACTAGCAGCTGGAAATATGCACTTGGGTGACAAAATGCTTTATATTAGCCTAAATCAAATGATACTGCTGAGACCTGTAGTACATAAGTATAGACACAGATCTTTCCAAATGATTTTATGCAAAGATAAAGGGTTTATGACTGTCTAGTCACTTTCTCTGTAATGATTTTATTCAGAAGACACCACCTGTTGACAATTTATTTGTGGGGAGTTTTTAAACAGCTTAGATCTAAAAAAGGAGTAACGCCTCATATACTAGCCAGGTAAAAATACAAGTATTATGTACAGGTTATGTATTTAGATTGCAGACATTTCACTTGCTGTAACTCAGCAGCTCCAAACCTTCAGCTGAGAGGAACCCGTAAAAAGCAATTATGCCAAATGTCAAGACTCAGGTTCATCAGAAGCAGCACACTGTGTCAGCTGCTGCCCACAGTACCAGCTTTGTCACTGAATTGGCTATCAAACAAACTTCTTCCAAGTTTTACAGCATGCTGGAAATCCTCACAGTTTGGCTGACCACTGTAGCTGATTTTCTGCCCTTGCTTTGCCCTGTGGTGGCATAAGTACAAGGTGCATGCCAGTATATTGTGCGAGACCCACAGGCTATGATGCACTTTATGAAACAGAAAGCTGAAAAATAATATTGGTTTGGTATTTTTCCTGTGTGCACTGATTCACAGGTTAGAAGCCAGTCTTCCATTCTTCAGACACCCAAAACTGCCCTCAAAGCTATGCTTGACCAAGCCTTCTCACTGACTAATACTGTATTTAGCCCGTAGTACTGAACAAAATGAGTTTCTCATTTTTATTTGTAGGATAATTTTAAAACTGGAATGCCAGAGTGGATAATCAGTTTGAGCAGAGTTTTAGCTCTGAATGGTAATGGTTCTAGCATGAACACTGAATTTCTCTGCTTTTGGGTGTTGAAGTCAGACTCTCAATTTCATTCTATAATAAGTTTTCTTATAGCACTGCAGTATACAAGACAACATAAGGCACAAATGCAGAGGGACCTTTTCTTTTTTTAAGGCAGCTGGTAGTATTTTAGTCAGAAAGCCCAAGACTCCATGTTGTAAAAGGTTTCAGTGACCTTTCTGAGATATTCTAACACTCCTGCTGTTTACAATATCATTTGAAAATTTGGCAAAGACCAACTTTGAGGCCTTTGGGTTAGAGGCCCACTGATTCCACTCAGATTTTATTGAGTAGCAAACAATAGAAAATTGCCATGCAATCTGCAGGCAAATGCTGTTAGCCTGCCAAAATAGTAATTGGGCATGAAAATTTTATAGCTGGATCTCTGTGTCATTTCCAAAATAGCAGCAACCAACTCTGCTGTGGGAACTTTGGTGGCTGCTGTGATAAGAGGATGAAAAGGAAAAGCTGAGCTGTGTTGTACTTTTTGCATTCACATAAATACAGTGACTAAGAATATAAAGAACAAATATGTAACAGTCTGATACATAGGGCCCTAAACTCAGCTCTTAAAATTTGAACTGTTCCAAGCTGCCAGCAGCCTTTTTTTCCATAGCTGTTGTCTCTTAGATAGCTTGTATATAACCTAAAGGTTGCTGTATATGGGACAGCCTACCGCTAGAGTTTTGAAATGATGATGGTATGGTCAGTACTGTCTGATAAGTTATTGGTGCTCTAGGTGCTATTAGGAGATAAGCTGACTCTCCACATGCAGCACAGAAAGCCCTGGTCTGAAGTCAGTAGAATGGCACCCATTGACGTCAAGGAGAATTGACTCACCTCATGTGAGCATGTAGCCTATAAAATTGCAGCCATGATAAAAAGTGATAGGACTGGGAAACAGTATATTCTCTTCACTCACAAAACTGGTGGAGCAGGGCCATAGCAGTGTGAGCTTCATACACCAGCTCTGACAATACTGGGAGGACGTTTATTCAGTCTTCAGACCTCATCAGAGAACATCAAGAGGAGCTGGATGTCCTCTTCCCAAATTCCACAGCACCAAAAGCAGCCAGCTAGGGGCATGTATATGCAGCACCTTGAACTTGGCTAGGAATAATGATAACAAAAGAAATGGCATTGTGTTTCCCTCAGAGGGAATTTATGGAATCATGTAATGTGTTTGCCTCATTACAATCCAGAAAAGGACATCTGCAGAGCTGCTGAGGTAGGAGACACTGTGCTGTCCATGCTAGCCCTCTTGATGGTGCCTCCTCCTGCATGACCAGCTGGCTGCATTCTCCACGACCTCCTTGGAAGCAGCTGCAGAACAGGTCCAGGGGAATGCATGGAGATCCGAGTCACTTCAAAGTTGTCTTCCTATTATCTGGATGGCTCTTCAAGCAGGACAACAGATCCCTCACAAGGTTTTCCAGCTAATTGGATCCTGCATTGCTACAAGCTTGTATTTATTTGTAAACAGTACTTAGTGCTGTAGCGGATACGAAAGTCAGAGATTTCCTGCTTCTGAAGAACTTCCATCATAAAGGTTGGCAATTACAGCACTGGGGCTGGGATTCAGAGCCCGAAGTACTTACATCTGTTGCCATCTTAGATCTCCTAAGATATATCAGACTTCTACACGGGCTGGCTTGACCAAGAGGACCTGCAGCAGCTGAAGGCCAAGCTTGGTACTCTAGAGGATCTAAAATAGTACCAGATACCTCTGTTTGGGCACCTGAATCACTCTGCTGGTGTTTATTGTTTCAAGGAACACTTTTCAAAACAGAGATGATGTTTCATGATAAAGATAAGTGTTAAAACACGGAGATTTTCTGTAATGGTCTGGAGAAGAAATATAATTAGTATCAGTGAAGCACTTGCTGTAGTAAATATTTTGAAGACTTCCCCTGAACACTGCAGAGCTTTCCAGACAACCATTCAAATGCATCCTAGATGATTTGGTTTTTATATAGCCACCTCTCTTGTGTTTATTTGATGTGTTTTTTCCTGTCTTTTCTCAAGTCCAGATGTTGTGCTTTGTTAACATTACAAACAGGCAGTGTTTTCCCCTGGCTTTAAGCAGTGACGTGAAAGTGCAGTGCTGCTCTCACTTTGATTGGGACATTGGTGACAGCCTTTTGTAGCCAGAGACTTTTGTTTTTTGGTTTTTTGAAAGATTTGCTGAGGATTTGGCTGACAGTCACCTAACAACTATAAACAGATGAGAAAAGCTTTCTGCCACTGCTGGCACATCAACAAGGCAAAATAAGTTGAAACAGACTGGCTTTGATTGGAGTTGTTAGTACCAGGCAAGCTCATAAATGTGATCATTAGTCTCTGATTTCACTGGCAAATCTTTCCACAGCACTGGAAGAACCCCAGAAAGCACACTGATGTTTTGTAGATGAGTGAATTTAAAACCTGAGGTTAAATCCCCGGCATCCAGTAAAAAGTAGTTTTGATTTTGATGAAGCAAGTTCTTCATAGCAAAGCCAGGTTAGAAAGCAGGCAGGACAATGGTGTGGCTTCCCAAGCCTCCATTTTAAGCAACAATATTCACTTTTATAGAGATGACCTCTCAGTTCCTGCTGAAACAATCTCACTCTTGGATGACATTAGTGGGAAGGTGATGGCTTTGAATGGTCTTGTTGGTTTGATCATGTGCTGCTTTCTGCATCTTTCCATACCGAAGAAGCAGCCCTTCTTAACAGAAATACCATGACACTTTCTGCTGTCAGCTGAACGTGTACAGAGGTACCCAAGTGCAAACAGGGCAAAGGGTATGTCAAGGGCTGTTGCTTCCTTGTCTTCCTGCTCCTTAAGTGCATGGCTTGTTTGTAGTTTTTAGAAGGCAAGTAACATCACAGTGAATGGAAGGAGCACTGGTCCCTGTATTTAAAATGTTTTCCTTTACATCTTCTCCTTAACAATTGCAAATAGGCCGTAAGTATAGAGGCAGTTGCAGAGATCACCAGCCAGGGGCCATTGTGGAGACAGCCCTCTTTCTCAGAAGAGTTTCTTCAGTGCCTGCCTTGTGCAGTTGAGGGTGGCTTGGTTTTCATACCTGATGAGCAGCTTGAAAGGAGGTAGTGGTTTCTCAGGATTTCTGAGCCTCTGGGCATGAATTTAGCTGCTGCCTGTCTCCTGGTCAGCCTTACAGGACACATTTAGGTCTAGGGAGCACGTCCCCATCACTTGTGTGGCTGCTCACCATGTAAAGATGTGAGGGCACTGTGGCAGTTTGATTCAGATATGCAGCTGCGAGCACTCAGGTGACACACAGCGACATGTCAGTGTGGAAATGTAGCTACAAACTTATCCCTTCAGCACAAAGCAGCTAATGCAAAGATGCAGGGAGTCCAGCCTGAGCCCCTGGGTCACCTCTCAGAGGAACCTGTCTCAAAGGACAGAAAGATAGAATCTTATGTAGACTGTGCTTTTCCCATGAAAAGTTGTCCCAGATGATCCCTGAGGTCCCTTCCAATGTGGTATTCTATGAATCTGTGATTCTGTGATTAAAGCTGGGTTGGAGTCCTTTGAAAATGTGCCTGTGCCTCTGTATATTTGGAATTGATATCAAAATGCAAATTTAAACATTTTGCACTCAAAGCACTGAACATTATTCAGCCCCAGGGCCCCAAGAAAATGCAACTTTGGGTTGAGAAATTCCATGTCTGGGCAAAAGATGAGCTTTGCAATAATAAATGTAATGCCAGAGGAGTATTTGTGGGTAGACAACTGAAGATATAGCAACAGAGCCACGAAGCCTGAAATTTATTTCAAGAACATTACTATCATGCATGTGGAGTGTGCTTGTGCATGCATTACACTCACATTAATATGATAAGCCCAGGACTTTTCTGATATGGCATAACAGGTTTATTGGATTGAGTTAGGGAGGAGTATTTTATCTAAAACTGAGTGGGTGATATTTTATGATGGAATATTTTTTAAGGAAGATCCACATTTGGTGGGCCTGCTCTTTTTTAGTAGTGGCAATTTGAAAGGATTTCTAATATTAGACATTCTGGGCAGTAATATATTAACACCGTAATGTTCTTATGCTATGTGAGAGATTATACTATTGATGTGATACTTTTTTGATGTGTCCTTGTAGCTTATCACACACATTTCAAATGTTATCTTCAAATGTTATGTTCTGGAGATTTTCAACCTCTTCCTGAGACACAGAAGCAACAGGGGCAGTTTTTGCTACAAAGACCCAGGAGATGCAGGCAACCTACAGAAAGGTGTTGTGCACACATAGCTGTCTCACTCTCCCTCTGTTTATTTTGAAATTCAGCCTTTAATCTGAAAAACATTCAAAGTCAAACATATTTAAGTCAGCCTGCTTTTCAAAGATGAATGGTTTCATGAATCAGGACCTCTAAGTATTAAAAAAAAATCCAATTCTGATTAGCATGGTAGGTTGTCTATTGAAAGAGTATGTTTTCTTGTCCTCTGATTGTCTCTGCACATGGGCACACACACATTCACTTTCCATCTTTATCAGATTGACATGTCAACCCACTATCATAATGGGATAGCCTTGTATTTAATAAGCAGAAGCCTCCTGGGTAACATCATTAAAAATAACTAAAAATATTTACTTAAAGATGTTAGATTTGTTACATGTACAATGAAATGAACTATTGGCTGTGGAGAAACATTTAACTACTGCTAGGAATTCTTCTTTATGTCAAGGTTTTAAAGGAGGTGATAACTGCCTAAAGGGAGGAACTGCATCTTTTTTTTTTTGTCTTTCACCAGTGCTTTGAAATCCCCATTTTAGACCAATTATGTTAAGGTCCTGCAGAAGGCAACCTACCTCTTTCTTCTCTTGTCATTTCCTCGCTCATCAGAGGTGTTTATACCTGTTTCCATTGCTAAGTACTTAAATTACTATGAATTAAAAAGCAATGTATAAAACCTGTCTATCAACTCACATGAAGTTAGGATTCCCTTTTAATGAAATGATCTTATAGCCTGGAATAATATGACCAGTATAATTTCTGAAGCCTGTTGTATGCAGTTGGCACCCATCAGGCAGATAAGAGAAAAGCTTTTGAACTTAGGAAAAGCCGTGCCCTTTAATCAGAGGCTGCTAATCTTTTGAATTTGCTTTGTCCCATAGACGACTGAACACACTGAACAAGTGCGCCTCAATGAAACTCGATGTGAACTTCCAAAGAAAAAAGGTAAGGAAACTTCATAAAATGTGCTGGCTTTGCCCTGGCTTTTGTGATAAGATCTCCCCAATTTAGCCTTTAAGTTAGTAATGTTCTTAAAAGTAAGTTAAGTGTATTTAACTTTGAAAATGTGAGTCAGCAGTATCTGGACGCGTGATACTGTGTATTGCTGAATCCTGAAATTATAAATAAAATAGAAAAAAACAATTGTGACTAAATACATCAGGAACAACACTACATGCGTTAAAAGGGCACCCACTGTACTTAAAACTTTACGTATGTGCAGTTCAACTTCGGGTGAAAAAACAGTGTGGTTTCATTAGGCTGGCTTGCGTGCCCATACCACGTGAATGAATACACAACAGAGAATCCCGCTCAGAAAAAAAAATGGAAGCTGCTTGGATGAAAACAACAGTTTTTCTTTATTTCTTGTACCGACTTAGTCCTGGTTAAGAATATGAAAAGAAACTCTGCCATCTTTACCAGTGCCTGTGTAACATGGGAATTATTTGAGCTTAAAGGGTTTTGGCAAGGACTACAGAAACTGCCTATTGATTTTGAGAGTTTTGTAACATATCCAGCATTAACTGTTGAATGTTTGGTTTTCTGGTCACAAATTCCTCCAAGCCCTTTAATAGTGTACAGTGGTAGCTCTCGAATCTGAGAAATCTTGGTGTCTGTTTTTCCTTCCTTAGAGTGTCAAATGCTTTTTTTTAAAACCGCCTCTGAGGGTTGCATTTTTGGTGTCTTTGCAGATTCAGTCTATTCACCCTCTATTCACTGTTTGAGGGAACTTGAACAAAGAATGGTTTTAATGGCCAGATATTCTGCCTTTGGCAGATGTCCATTTGTCCCGCTGCGTGCCTAGCTTCTTTAGCTTGCATTTTGTCCATTCTCTGGAGCGGCAGGGACCTTATCACTGCTTCAGACCTGATGGATTTTTCTTGTCTGTGATAAGTGCCAACACTTCACATCAAACACCCACATCATACCTGAGAGAGAGAACAGCAAAATCCCAGTAAAATCACAGCAACTTTATGATTTGTGCAGGTAGGCACTATAGTAAGAGGTTCTTCAGCAAAAACTAGCTCAGACTGACTGTTACTGACCTGCTTGGAGCAGTGTCTGCTTTGTGTCCATGAGCTCATGTACTTGTGTTTAAGCAGAGATATTGGAGCTGTGCAAGAGACAGAATTGCAAACAAGAACATATAGGTGAACACTGATTGTCCTCTGAAAATTTTGTTTAGTTCCTGTCTTTCTCTTCAACAAGTATTTTGGGTTTGGTGTGAGGTTTGTATGCTTGCTTGCCTGCATCTTTAAGTGTCTGATTATATTGGAAGATTTTCTCATAATCTTTGTTTTTTATTAATTTCTGCTGCCACTCCTCCCTGTTCTGAATGGACTGAAGCTCCCAGCAGATGACCATTAATTTGCTGTGGAAGTGAGATTGTCCTACATGGTACTCTTTCTAGGGGACAGAAGCTAGTTTGGTCCATACCTGCACGAGGCCAGGGAGAAGGAGAGCACAGAAGAATGTAGAGACAGAGGGAATGAAGGAGGCTTGGGGACAACAGATACAGAGCAACTGAAAGTAGAAGAGAATGTGGGGGAGAGAAGAAGAGGGGATAGAAACTGCTGAGAGAAGGAAATGTAAATGCATGTGAAAGAGCTGTAAATTGGGTCTGGAATTGAACACTGAACCAAGTAAACTTTTTTGCTTTAGATACTGCTTTTCCTAATAGTCTCATTGGTGATCTGAACAGTAAAATGCAAAATCAGCTTGCTTTGGAGGTTCAGCATAACAGGTTTGCACAGGATGAGTGCAGCTGCTTGAGTGATTCATCAAAATAGGGCCAAGCAAGCTGCCAGGCAAGGTTGCTGTGAAATCCAGCACGGCATGAGCGTTCCCCACCGCCTGCTCTCCCACCCCAACCATTCATGCTGTGGGCTGCTCTTTCTCCCTTGGCTTCATCGAGATGCATACAGAAATCCTCGTGTATGTGTTGCAAATATGTCCATAAGCGATTTGGACAGACAGAGATTAGCCTTTGGATTAACTGCCTTCTGCAGCTGTCGATTTATGAGAATTCCTGCCCCCAGCTGGAAAAATGTGGCAGAATTCCACCACAAATAAACCCTCTTTTTTGCCTTTTGTTAGCATCCCTCTGTATTTCAGGAAAGTACACCCTTGCTCAGAAAGCTGTACTATTTTAAATCAACTGTGACAAATCTGTGAATCAAAACCTCTTTCTCTTTGGCAAATGTTATCAGTCACTCCTCAGAATCTTGCCCCTTCTCATCTTCACAAACATAATGGTATTCAATGGACTCTTGAACATGCTCCAAAACCCTGCACTTGATTTCACCCTAGGTCAGTAGAAGTATACAGTCAGTGCTGCAAGATGTCTGCTCTGCCTGTGTAAGATGAACCATTGCTTTCAGACCTACTCTTGAGCCGCTGTGCCTATAGCTGGTGACACATTGGTTGGCAAAGTGCTCTCTGCGTTTTTTCTAGGACAGTCTCATTTGTCAGGGCACTGTGATATCTAACAAGAACAGTGGGTCATTCAGGATGTTTGTGGCTTCCAGAATTTCTACTGATTCTATCAAAAGAAAAGCACATTATGTCACAGGACTCACAGTGCAGCCTCATTTGGAGTGAGTCACCATAGCAGTATTTCAGTATCCAGATATTTTAGTTGTCTGATTTTGCTTCTGATGAAATGCAGACATGTTGCATTACAAATTAAAAGAAACCCAACAAACTAAAACTTTTTTTTTTATATTGACCTGCAATTTTCAACACTGAAAACCCTCTGTATATTCTGAATGGTTCTTGGGCAGAGTGTAATCCTATCTTTGTTGTGGTTAGCGGCAAAACTTTGTTTACTACCAATACCTATTTCTGTTCATTTCTACTTTCTCAAGAAAAAAAAACCAACACCTCAAAACTTACTTTCTTTTAAAAATGGTTTGAAGTATATTCAGCACTGCATTTATGTTTATCTTTGTCCCCTACTCTCTGCTTTCCTCTTGGTGTTTTTCACAATGTCTCTACCACTTTGGCCAGTTTAATCGATTCCAGGTTGTAGAAAATACAGGCTAAATCCTGTCAGTTCATACAGTAATGCTAGTGCAGCTAGAAGCAATTGTGTCAGCGAGGAGTCTTCTTTAAGGTACCCTTGGCAGATTGGGATGTACAATAAATTTAAAAATACATCATTTTTTTCCTATTGCCTGGTGTTGTCAACACTTCAGCAGTGGTATGCTTTGTAGATATCATTACCGCTACTTAATATTTGAAAGTACATACCCTTGTGGTTTTTAAAATATCCACTTTGTGGCACTACTAAGACCACAAAGGATAGACTTTAAGTGCCTGAGGCTGTGCAGTCCTTTGCTCCATATATGCCTATAGCAAACTGTGGAGATAAAATGAAGGTAGAGCTGTCTGATATGCCCTTTCTTCCCTGGTGACAAAATGGCCAAAGCAGTATTAGCCTTTTCTAGCCCTTTTCTTGACACTTCACTAGCTGCTTAATTTTTCTCTCTAACTAGCCGCAGAACTAAGATATCTGTTCGTTCCTGTGAACTAACATCAGCTGCAGGAGCAGTTCTCACCTCCACCTTAACAGATAGAAGACGAATTACTAAACCCAGAATTTCGTACCTATATTTTACTTTATGGTTTGGACATGATCTAAAACATCTGGCCGACTTGAAGAGATAAACTGGCAAAAGCCTATGGCATTAGTGAGACCTGGCACACTACCGATCCCAATTTTATCTTTTGAGATTTTGCATTATTTAAGGTTTTGGGCGTTCTTGTAAAATTCGGTTTACATTTTTCAATTAGACAGGCCAGCAGACATCTAGTCAGAGATGGGAGATAACTTTACTATCAAAACTTCATCAAAAAATACTTCTAATAATAGACTTTTAAAATGAGAATTTTTCCAGTCCCAAAATAGTCTTTCTGGTTTAGCACCTCATTTTAGTCTGACAGCCTGTCATATTTTACTGCCTTCATACTGCTTCCAAGAATGTGAAGAGCTGTTTGGATGTCATGTAGGTGAAGTTAGTTTGTTCTGCTTTAAAACAAATGTAGAAGAATAATGCAGTATAAACCCAGTTCAAAGTCAGGGGAAGGATACTCCTCAGCAACTGTGGGCTTCGCATCCTTAGAGAACGGCAAGTCCGGCACTGATGGCATGCCTCATGCTGAAGATGTATCTTTTCTGTTTGAGCAAACAGAGGAGAAAAATGTCATAGGGAGAGCTTTTTTATCCAATTTTTTTTCAAGGTGCATGTCGTCTGCATTGCAGAGTAGCTCCTGGAGCTGCCTAAACATAAGCACAACTCTGCATGCCCCAGGCTGAGAGATGAGACCAAGAACAGCTGTGGGGCTGTTCCTGTCTTGGGAGAGGTCAGAGGAAACCAGAGAAAGTGGGGCAAGCTGGAGGTCGTCAAGCTTGGGGTGCCTTTCATGGCAAAGGCAATGAAAATAGTGGTTGCCACTGTAGGAGACTCACCTCAACTGTAGATGCTGCCCCATCCAGGACTGAGCCTGACTGCTTCTCCCTACACCTCCATGGCTGCCTTTGCTGACTTCCCTTGCCTGTGCTCAGATCCACCCTAAGCGATATGTCCAAATATTAGTTTTTATTGTTATTTTAAGTATTATAGCTGTTTATCTGTAGTTATGTCCTGAAACATGAATCTTGTTAGATACACCTGGTCTGTGAGGTTTGAAGATGTTTACTTAGTTCTCACTGCAAAACTAAGTGCAGCACCAGATATTTGCTGCCTTGGTTTCTTAAATGGCTCATATTGCTGCTTCCCGGTCTTTACCGTATGTATCTTAAGAGCATCCTTGCAAGTCAGGATTCCTCTACTTGGAACTTTCAACCTCCTTTTTTTTTTCTAAACCATCACTATGGGCATCAGTCCTGCATAATTTAGTACACAGGCAATCCATCCCACAGAAGCCAGGAGGCACTGATGGGACTCATGAGCTCCCTGACATGTAACAGACTTGTATTCCTTACTTGTTAAGATGCTTGCCGTAGTCTTTACAATTAAATGGACATGGCTGTTCTGAAAGGACTGATGACCAGTCTTTCATAAACTAGCCTAAGGGAGACTTTACCACCTGTTGCTCACATGGAGCAGCACAATCATACCAATTCAAATAAAGAGTAAAAGCACCTGCTTTTAACATGTGCCACTTTGCTGTTTTCCAGAGTGAAGATTCAGATGAAGAAGACCTCTGTGCTATCAGTAATAAATGGACTTTCCAAAGAACCAGCAGACGGTGGTCTCGGGTGGACGACATTGATGCTTTGCTTCACCGATCAGACAGACATGGATCTTCTGGGGACATTAAAATGAAAAACACAACAAGCAGCGAGAGTGTCCTTACAGACCTAAGTGAACCCGAGGTCTCATCTATTCACAGTGAGAGCAGTGGGGGAAGTGACAGCAGGACTCAGTCTGGCATCAGCAGTGCTGCCAGGGAGACCTGTGACTGCTCTGGCCAGCATGATGCAGAAAGCACACTGCTGCAAGACTCCACTGTGATAAACACCAGCCTGTCCCCCAAGGACAATCTGAAGAATGAGAAACCAACACGAACCAAAGCAAAAACCTTCCTAAAACGCATGGAGACGCTAAAAGCAAAAAGTGTGCATGGAAAGCTAAAAGGCTCAGGAAGAACAGGTCCTTTAGAGATAAGTGGACCTGTTCTCCAGTATGAACCGAAGTCCTTGAAAGACATGCATTGTGTACAGATAGTCAATGGTGATCTCCAAAACGTAGGACAAGATTCAATCAAAAGAGGAATTTCCTTTTCTGCCAAATCCAGCAGTGACAGCAGTCAGTCTGAAAACAGCAGCAGTGGGGTGAGCACACCATGTCTGAAGGAACGCAAATGCCATGAAGCAAACAAGAGAGGTGGGATGTACTTGGAGGACCTAGATGTTCTGGCAGGAACGGCCTTACGGCAAGTGGTGGACCAAAATCGCAAAAATGAATTTCATTCCCAAGAGAACTTGGTTGTGCATATTCCCAAGGATCATAAACCGGGGACCTTCCCAAAGGCACTTTCTATTGAAAGCCTCTCACCTACAGACAACAGTGGCAGTGTAAACTGGAGGACAGGCAGCATTTCTTTGGGAAAGCAGAACTGCTCTACTCCTAAAGAATCTGGATTGATGGCTTGCTGTCCTAAAGAGAGCAGAATTAGTATTTATGACAATGTGCCTGGCTCCCACTTATATGCTAGTACTGGGGACCTCCTGGACTTAGAGAAGGATGTCCTTTTTCCTCATTTAGATGACATTTTGCAACATGTCAATGGACTCCAGGAGGTGGTAGATGGCTGGTCAAAGAATATGTTGCCAGGTCTGCCAGTGGATGATGTGTCGGTCAGGGAATCTCCATCGTTGCCTTTCCAGTCGCCCACACAGATCACTCTTGATTTTGAAGGAAACTCTGTCTCTGATGGCCGGACCACACCGAGTGACATGGACAGAGATGGAACATCCCTGAATGAATCTGAAGCCACTGGTGTTAGGGACAGGAGGGACTCTGGGGTGGGAGCATCACTCACAAGGCCAAGCAGGTAGGTAGCAAAATTTTGTGCACAAATCCACAGATAGTGAAATACGATATAATGAAGCAGAGGCTCTCAGCCTGGGAGTCATCCTGTATGGGGATGGGGACTTCCCAGGGAAGGGTAGGACTTTGGGAGAATGGACATCCTGCAATGGAAATTCTTACATGGAATCAATGAAGAATTGGTTTGATAAAGCAAATGAAGGGGTTTTTTTTCTCTCTTGATACACTGCTTACATAGTTGAACCTTGAATATATTGTAGGAGGTGTTTTCATTTGTCTTCTAAGTTATGCACCCTGGTATTTATGCATCAGTAGCCTTGTGGATGTTTTTAATGCACTGATATGCTTTAAAAATGTGTCCCATTGTGCTCAAAGACAGTTTCCCTATCCTGCCCCCAGCCCTTATGTGACAGGATGAAATGATGGTAAACAATTACCTTCTTAATAAAAGTGAAAAGCAGGATTTTTTAAATAGTTTACAGACCTGTTTTAAGTCAGAGGAATGAGTTCCTTTTGGATCCTGGGTACAGGCCTTTGTGGATCCATACTGCTGTGTATATGATGTCTTCGTAAATGAAAAAGCAGTAATAAAATAGCTGGTATTTTCTGATCTGCTGTCAGTCTTGGTACATCCTTACAGAGGATTCTGCCACGCCATGGTTTACTGCTGCCCACGTTTGCTCACCACCATCACAGGCCAATAAACTCGAGGAAACTACTGAGTAAACGAGCAGGTTTTAGGATCTGAGCCAGAACTCATGTTTAGCAAAACAAAAAACTGAAATGACTTTTTCTTCAATGTATCCAGTATACAGAGAAAGTGCATTGGACTAAAGAGAAGATGTGAGTGGCTCAATAGCTTGGTGGCTACGGCTCTTGCCAAGGAGACACAGAGTTCAATCCCTTCTCCAAAAAATCCTTCAGTATTTAATAATAGAGATGTTTGGAGAACCTCATCTCCAAATACCTTGGTGGTCAGGCCAGTCCCTTGGGAGGTGAGGGACCAGGCATCAAATACTGGTTCTGAGTCAGGGAGAGAACATTTGAATCTGGATCTCCCACATCCTGTTGGAAATGTGTGGGCTAAAGGGCATAGCAGGCACCACTGCTTCCCTCAGCATGTGAACAGGACCCACACCCACTTGTGAATCTAACATTAAAAAAAAAATCAAAGCTTGGGCATTTCCAAAATTAAAGAAATTGAGCGAATTGTTTTGTTTGCCTTCAAGCTATGTTTTCTTTCAGTTGACACACCACAAGCCATAATGTGCGTGTTTATGTAAGTTTTGTATATTGCCTATCCCTATTTCACAGTATACCATCTTTTTTCTGCTCATTTAAAGCCATTGTCTGATTTTTCTGATTTGTTTCTTTCGCTAAAGGCGATTGCGATGGCACAGTTTCCAAATCTCTCATCGCCTGAGCCACCCCATCGCATCACTTCACATCAGCAATCAGTCAGCAGCCCAGCTGAATCTACTGCAAAAATTCTCTCTGCTTCGTCTTACTGCCATCATGGAAAAGTACTCTATGTCAAACAAACATGGCTGGACCTGGTGAGTACCATCGATAACAGGAAAAGAGTTATTTTTAGGAGAAGGTAATTTCTCCTAATTCTGTTATTCTGGAGGTAAATTCAGTAAATGCAATTAGGAGAAGCAGTTGATTTCAGCTGTAGAATTTGAAACTGTCCCCTTTAATCCACTGCTGCCTAGTGACTCAGTGGCAAAATCAGAAATAGATCCTGGAGATCTGACTTTGTTTCTGTTCTCTAACAGAGAGACAACCTCAGCCCCTCTAACAACACTCCAGTTCCAGAAAAATAAACATGAGTAGGGGAGAATGATTAAAAGTAGGAAATGTTTACAGTAAGTCTTCCCCAGAATTTGTTTTGTGATTCAAAAAGAAACAGCTGCTGCTGATACTCCATATATTCAATATTGCTTTGTTTGTTCTTTAAAAGAAGAGTTAGAACAGTTATGGGACTTTTCTCTGCAGATCAAAAGAAGTGAGCTTGAGCCTAGTTCTGGACCTGTGTTAGAGGGAGCTTGCAGCTGTAGCAGCTCTAACAGCTACCTGATCACTCAAGAGAGTGGAATGAAGGGCAGATGGACATGAATGCTGGCAACGTGTCTCCTTCTCTAGGAACCAACTACAAAAACCTGCATGTTAATGAACCTGTATATATAAACCCCTATGGGCCATGCAGACTGAAGTATACTGGTGTGAAAATGGGTATAGATAAGAGGTTGCAAGTATCTGAGAAATAATCAAAAGGATAACAGAAACTTTGCCTAGTACACAGACACACTGAGTCAAAAAATAATATAACTTGACATTTACATTGTGATTTCCATGTTCAAAGCACTTCACCAAAATCCCACTAAATTCAGCCATGAGCTATATAAGACAAGTTTGCCTTTATAAATGGAAAATCAGATACAAGGGACTGTGTATAATATCTATGTCACTGACATTAGCCATTCTGAAAAGTTCTAAGTCTAATCTGAGTAAGTCAAGTTGTTTGTCTGTTGTCAGTGGAAAAAAAAGGCAGCTCATTCTACCCAAGGGTGAGAGTTTGGGTTACCCTCCAGAGGTGCTTCACTCCACAGTGGGTACAGGGGCAGTCTGGACTGCTAAGTCTTTCAGACTCTCCATTAGAGAGCTAAAATTCAATAAGATGAATGCCCAGATCACTATTCTCCTTTGGTGCAGCTCCCTGCAGATTGCTGACAACATCTGTACTGAAATGAATCTCACCTTAACTAACTTGGATAAGCATAATAGAATACGGCAAATTCTAGGTCCTGCTGTTTGTACAGAGGTTTCCCTCCCGACAAATATTTCTTCAGTTTGTGTAATCAGTCTCAAAGGATTTATAAGAGTGGGACTCTAAATAGCTGTAAAGTTACATTCTGTACTCTTTCAGTAGGTCATTTAATCCAAATTTTATCTCCTTCCCACACAGATGAGAAAAAATCTTTGTCACATTCAGGTCATATTCGTCCTTTTTTTTTTTTCTTTTTTTAATTCTACTACAGTCATGACTCCCACAAAGGGAATCCAGTTCTCATTTTCATCATCATTCTTGGAAGAAAGCATACTCACCAGCTTCACTTACATTACTCAACTTGAATAAATAAAACAGTATCAGGGATGAATGTGGAACATAGGGATTTCCCACCATCATTTATTACTGTAAATTGTTAGTCAGTCAAACTACGAAATCATGTAGGTAGCATAGAAATCATTCAGCACATTAGAGAACTGAGCCTCCTTTTGTCTCATATATACTCTCCACTATGCTTTGCTGTGTCATTTGTGTCCTTAATGGGTGCCTTAAAACATGTTGGCTTCAGCTGGATGACAACTGCATAGTAAAAGGTTTTAGTTAGAACAAATTGTTATGCTGTATCTTAAAGCCAGAGGCCATCTACTTATGAAAGTTGTCAAGATGTGCATGAGTTACACAGACTGTAAAGTGTCCATGTATTGTGCATTAAACATTATTTCACCACCTTTATAAAAAAGGCCTTGGTTACCAATTTCTGCCAGCAGTGTTACCCAGAGAGACTGTGTAAATACTCTGATATTTTCATGCGGCCTGTTCATGTTAATTTTCAGGTCTGTGCCAAAGTTCATGAAGAGGATGAAAGTCCCTGACTACAAGGACAAGAATGTCTTTGGTGTGCCTCTGATAGTTCATGTCCAGAGAACAGGACAGCCTCTTCCCCAGAGCATACAACAAGCGCTACGCTACTTACGGAGCAATTGTCTAGATCAGGTATGAACTTTACTCCATGCACTCCATTGATTTTTTCTGAAAAGCCACCATAAGCAAGCAATGATGAACTGTTTTGTACTTAGTATCAGAATTATTTTAAGATTTTCATGTCTCATGTTGGGCCCAGATCTGCTCTGGTGATTTGATGCTTGGTGCCAATACTAGTGGTTTGCCATTTTGAGATTTGTATCCAGCTAATCTGTTGAATTCTTGTAGCTATAACAGCCCTGCTGGTTTGTATACCATAGCCTACCTCAAAGAATGACCTGAAATCTTCATGTCTGGTGAATCAGACCTGGGGAGAGATCTGAACTCCAAGCTTCTACCCATATCTGCATTGCTTATGCTTGACTGTTGACACTGAGGGTTAACTGCATTCACCATTTCACAAGATATGGTACAAAAGGTTTTATTTACTTAGCAAAGAAAGAAAAGTCCAAGAATAGAGAGCAAACTCAGCAAAATATTCAAAGTATTCTGTTGACAAAGTCAGATACATCCAGATAGACTTAGGTCAGCAGGGGTTCAATGCCAAAGCCATTACAGTACGTTTCCTTTTATAGTGCCCTTAGCTGCAACAAGCAAGCTGGGAGACCCTCATGCTCAAAGTATTTCATATTTTTTTATTCCCTTTAGCTACAGTGCAGGGACATACCAGTCATATTTTTACTGTTTTTCCCCTGAGGATATATATCTCTTTATAAACATAGGACTGGGAGAAATCCCCTGTCTGATTATGTTCAGTCCTCTACTATTACTGACCTCATGTCATGTGACCTCTTCCGTAACTGCTTTTAGATAGTTACAAATTCAAAAGTAGTAAGTAGCACTTTATTCTGCAGACTTTTCTGCTTTTCTGGCTCAGCACATGAAAATGCTGGAAGTGATTGGTTCTGAATCTTTAAATTTTCTGATCAGCGTTCTGTTGCTGTTCAGGTTGTTTTTTCAATGACAGTCCTTCCCCAAAATGGAATTCTAAAAATTGCATACTTTGCTGTGAATCACAACCATTTCCCTGTAGAGCCAGTGGGGAAGGCATACATCCTTCCTGTCATTTCTCTTTGTAAAGAGATCCTGTAGTGGTCAAACTTTGACATCTAACTCTGGGGTGTCAAAAGTGAGGTGAGATGAGTTCTGCTTATGGGAGTTGAAGAGTGAGAGGAATAGCCTGTTGGAAACATATTAGTAGGGGATGGAAGGGGAAGATGCATAGAGACAACTTTGTATTCAATAGCTAACGTTCCTGGTTATCACTGTGGTAATCTGGGTTTGTGGAGCTGGGAAACCCACTGTAGGAAGAACAATGATGCAGCAAGACTGGAATCAGTGATGAGATTGGACGAGGAGACACTTGCCCAAGCATGAGGAACACGAGATGTGGGGATAGTGATGGGCTTGTCAGGGATAAATGGGTGAGAAAGTAAAAGGAAAGGCAAAACCAAAGAGGAAGGAAAAGCTCTTGTGAGATTTGAGGCAGTCAAAAGGAGTGCCTGTGGGCAGGCAGTCTCAGATAAACGTCTGCTCCAAGAGGGAGAGTTTACTTGCTGGGAAGCATCAGAGGTACAAGAAGGGCCATTTCAACTCAGCTTGAGTTTCTACTCAGAGTGGAATTGGGAAAATATTGAATAGAAAATGAAGGAGGAGTACATTGAGACGATTTAAAGTACCTTTCCACCAAAAACCTTTCTAGGCCAAAAGCCTCCAAGCAAATCAGCTTCTCTGCTTTGCAGTCACTTCCTTTGTTCCCATTTAATGGAAAGTCTTCTAATGCCCAGCCAGAGGTCTGAGCAGCATCCAGTCTCCCCCAGTACCTTTCTTATGTGTCTCTTTGGTGTGCTGCAAAAGGCAGTCCAGAGTCCTTAACAGGCATCAGAGCTTCTACTGCACACACTTACCAAAGTTAAGGTTGCTCTAAATCATTGCAGGGTCTGGCTCCTGGCACTGAAATGTCTTAAGATGGTGTGAGGACCCTCACTATTATTTGTAGGATATATTACTCATTTTCAACTTGTGAAATAGGAACTGCTTTGCCTTTGTCAACTGCATCTTTATTTCTGTCATGCATCACATGACTGCTTTCAGGGCAGATGATCCACAGCATGAGGATAATAAAGAAATTGGGCCAGACTAACTTCTGATAAGTCACTGGATTTATTGTCCCATTTTATTTACAGAATAAGTCTGTAATATTGAAGAACAGAACCTAAAACATCTTTTTCTATAAAGCTAAAAACTGTCTTCCTTTGATGTATGATTATTTTTTCCAAGAAAAAGTGAAATAGGAGTTTGTATAAATATCATTAGAAAAAAACAGAGATTGAGAGTAGCAGAATGATGTGCAGCAGGAGATTGTGCAGATGAGATTTGATGTCTGACCTCTTGAATCAGACTTAGCTGGAAGTTTTTAAAGGTTCTTCATAAGAGCAAGGACACTTTCTGTCAAAAGCAGAGAGCTGAGCCTCTGCTCTCACATTTATCTACCACATGCCAAAACTGTATTTTTTGGATAGAATTAGCATGTGTCCTTCTGCATCTTCAGCACACATTTTTAAGGGAAAAAGGGGTTTAAAAAAGAAGAAGAGAAAGAAAAAGGGAAAACCAGATGAAAAGACCTAGGTGTTCTTTCTTGTACTCTCTTGTCAGAACGAAGAGCAGAACTTCACTTGTGAGCAGAAATACAGTGCACTGGCATGCAGTCACCAGTTCTCTACTTCCTAGACATAAACTTGGCTCACAAGTGACACTAATTTAATCAGAAGAAGGCATAGCAGAATAGTTGCCTCACAGTTAGCCTGGTGTAACAGAGGTGCAGAGAAGGTGACTTATGTAACTAGTGTCATTAGCGTGTGCATTAGCAAAAGTCCTAAATACCATACAGTTGAGCATGGGAGGTGTTCAAGGGAGAAGAGGGTCCTGTGTGAACTCTGAAGTAAGGGGAAGAAGGCCAGAAGGCACTGTTTCCTTGCCTTTACATGGTTTTGTTGGTGGAGTACGCCATGCAGAAAGCTGAGCTGATCACCAGCAGGATGGTGGGCTGGAAGGAGCAGAAGTCTAGAATTCCAAACTTGAAATGCACCTTTTTCCTAGGTCTTTCTCAATATTTCACCTTGTCCCCTGCAAAACTGAAGGAAAACAGTCTTAACACTTCCCAAATGAAACACTGTAAACTCCCTGGGGAATAAATAATGTCGTTGAGGCTCAGGAATTCGCCTCGGGGGAATTCCACTGTCGAGAAAGACTTAAAAGGGCAGCACTGCCATGAAGGCATCATTTGAAGAATTACTGCTTCCTTTAGAATAGAAAGCAAACAGGGCAAAAAACACATCTTAGTGACACTGCACAAGGAATCCCTCTGTGACTGTCACTTTCAAACTGGGGTTTTCAGTGTGATTTGGGGGAACTGCTGGAAGCAGAGAGCAGGAAAGGGTAAAAACAGATTTGGTCTTGATTTTAAACCTCTACCAGGATGTACTAATCTTTTGCCACAGCATTTATTACTTAGCTGAGCATAATATTTTCTTGTTAGTCTTCAAAATATATACCCAAATAAACATGAGGAACCAGATTCTCAGCTGGAGTAAATCAGCAGACAGTCACCCAAGCCAAGCAAGCCATGCTGATTTATATCAGCTGAGCATCTTGTTTAAACTCTCCAGGCAGCAAGGAAACCGCTCACACTCTGAACTCACCCTCTAGAATGGGAGCAGCAGTGTTATTAACTCTTACAGCCCTGCCATGAGAGCACACACTTGCCTACAAGACTTGTGGGCATCTCATGACCTTTGAACTTGCGTGTTTTCCTTGTTCTTGCTGGGAGTAAAATAAGCAATTGAAGCTTTGGTTGTGATCAGAGTCACCTGTAATAGATTTTTTTAATATATATTCCTTAAGTAACTTTTTATTTTTACCCAATTCAACGTTACTCGTTTTTAGGTGGGTCTCTTTCGAAAATCTGGAGTGAAATCCCGAATCCAGGCCCTACGTCAGATGAATGAGAGCTCCCCAGAAAACGTCAGCTATGAAGACCAGTCGGCGTATGATGTGGCAGATATGGTAAAGCAATTTTTCAGGGACTTGCCTGAACCTCTCCTCACAAGCAAGCTAGGAGAGACTTTTCTACACATTTACCAATGTAAGTAGCAATATTTTTATTATTGTAAACAATTAGAAAATATTATGTTAGAAATAGTTTGTAAATAATTTTGGCATGTTAACAGTGGGTGGGATTCTTCCTACTCTCCTTTGAGATGTTTAAAAGAACACCTCTTTGCCATCAAAATCTTATGCTAAGAGATTTTTAAACCCACATAAAATTTCCAGTGTCGAACACTACTCATTTTAATGGAAACACAGCATTCAAATGTTGAGAATCTTTAAAAATATCAGCCTCACAATCACGAAGAAACCAGAAAGACAGTCTGCTCTGGACATAAAAAGCATGAAGACTCACATTTTTCTCAGATTTCTTTAAAATGTGGGTCCATTTCATGTAGACATCCCAATACAAGTGAGTCTTTTGGGCATGAATTGGGTACTTGACCATGAGAACATATGCCTGTGCAGTCCCCTTCCATGCTGTGACTTATGATTATTTTCTTTTCATTATAGTTAATAAAATGTACATACAAGATGCCTTCATTTAGATCTTCAGCTTTTAGGTAAAGATTTCACAGACAAAGGGGGGAAAAAAATAAAATTAGAGGATTTCTTCTTTTCATGTCAGCATAAGAAATCTTCAGCAAAATCTGAGACTCAAAGGCATCAGAAACAATGAAAACCCCTGTAAATCAGGAAATGACTGTGTATCTTCTCTCCAGACTGAGGGAGAAATAAACAGTGAGAAAAAACACAGAAAAGCCAGAGGAATTAGAATATTTTCCTGACAATGTCCATTGTGAAGGCCAGTCAGCCAGTGCTCTGGCAGATACAGAAAAGCGTACCCAGCCAGCCTAAGCCAAATAATTGGAAGCACTTAAGAGAAGTGTGTCTAGTCTTTTCACTTGCAGATGTTTCAGCTGCCAAAACAATAGAAAGCCATTTTTAAATACTGTATAATACCAGTGCTAAAGAATCCAAGTTACTTCCGTTGCCTCTCTTTACTGTAAAAAAAACCCCAACTGTCTGTGGCTCATAGTCACTAATGTATGTAGCATCACAGTGTCTGTAGCTGGTAAAGAAATGCTGTGATCCTGCACCTGAGAGACAACATCGCAAATAAATTTAGTGTATTTGGTCATACATGATATCTTAGGACACAAGGGAACCGAATAGTTGGTTGCCAGCCCTGGACCATCATTTCCCTTTCTTCCTTCTGGCTTACCAGTTGCAGGTCTTGTCTACCTACACACACATCAATGAGCTTGTTCAGAAAAGCAACAGCAATTGTTGGTGCTAATAAAATGACAATCACTATTATTTCCATAGTGAAGTGGCCAAGGAGAAGATCATACGTGAGGAGCATGTGTCTACATGTCCTGGAAAACAAATCACCTTTAAACTATTGCTTGAGGGAAATTGGGAATGTCCTATCTTGGCACAGGAGAGACTGCAAGTAAACCCCCCACCCCCCACCCCCTTGCCCAAAGAAGAGAAACAGGGCAGATCTCTATGTCATCAGCATTATTAGGTCTGTAGCCAAAAGGACTCCCCATCTCCTGAGCTGGGAGCCTGGTGTTAGGATTTACAACTGAATGGGGAAACATTGGTACCAGACAACAAAAAAATGTCAAAATGGGCACAGGTTGACTCTGTAATCCTATGGGGTACTGCAGTGGGGAATCTGATGAACTCTTCTTTACACTGATAGGAGGGAGAAAAAAAATGCTAGGAAACATTTTCTTGAACTGCATAAGTGGTTTAAAGGATTTCAGAAAGACTTGAGAATGGATCTGTTTAAACCAAGGTGGGAACAGGAAAAGATAGGCCCTGTAGATAGGGGAGACTAATGTTTGGATTAAGAATGAGTAGCAATGGTTTTTTTTCTGTGTGACCAACAACAAATATATTTTTCTGTTTTAGACAGTACTGACAAAACTCCTTTCCCAGAAAGAAAAATGTTGAAAATTGCTGGGATACCAATTGTATTTCATAATGTCTGCAATTAAGTAAATCTGTAGCTGGGAGTTTTTCTTCCCCTTCATCCTGTTTAACAAATTATTAAAGTGAAGTTAGGAAGGATTTTTCTTCTCTTAGTGTATTGGCAAGGGATTTATGATTTTCTAGGACTCAGTGAAGATCTTTTTCATATATCCAGGACTTTTTTTATATATCCAGAATGGCTATATGTAGATTTGCTGTAACACAGATGATTAGTGTAGTAGTCTGTATGGCACAGCACTGATGAAGCTTTCGCCATGTCCCTAAAGCTCTCAGTTGCCTCCTGTTTACCTATGATTTGAAGGGCTGGCTGGCTGCCTTCTCTATTGCATCAGACCCACCAGCGCAACAGTACAGGTGAGGAAGTACCAGGAGGCAGTATGGGGAGAAAAGACACATTTCATGGATTTAGCAAAGGCTCCCCTGACGTCTCAGAAAGACCTGGCCTTTCTGCTTCTAGAAAATCAGAACACTGGGCTGTGTTCAGTTTGTCATTCACATCTGAAAGCTTTTAAAATAAAGTGCTTGTACAAGGCTAGCAGACCGAACTTAAAAGCTGGCTGTTCCCTTTACTGTAAATCCGCTTTTGTTCTTCTGTTCAATTATACAGAGTGTATGTAATACCCAGAGGAGGGCTCCAAGTCCAAACTAAGAAAACTTATGGTAGTTTTAGAAATTAACCTGTCTGAGGTGCTATTTAAGCATATCCATTACTGTTTTCATTAAACTCTTTTACGGTTTAGGACACAAGTGTAAGTATTTTCCTGAAGCTTCCCTAAGACTTTTGAACTGCCTCCCCAGGGAACAGAAGAAACCTGTAAAATACAATTTAAAGAGTACTAAGTACTACTCTCTCTTCATAAACTTTAAATGAAGTTCAGTCTCTTTCTTTGAGAACAGCCTTTCAAATGAACAGAGAACTGTCATACACTGGCTTGGCAAGCTGTGCTTGATGGAGGAGCAAATACCATGGCCCACCACCAATCAGCTGGTCTTTGCACCTTCATCCCCTGTCAGCTGTCTCTTCAGAAAGCCATTCCCAGAGTGTGAACACCTATGCTAACTCTATCTTTTATTCCTGGCTCCTTACTTGATCTTCCAGTTAACCCCTCTGAATGTCACTTGCTTTTCCCCAGATGTCCCCAAGGAGCAGCGGCTGCAGGCGGTACAGGCCGCCATCATGCTGATGTCCGATGAGAACCGGGAGGTTTTGCAGACTCTGCTGTGCTTCCTGAGCGATGTCACCTCCGTAGAGGAGAATCAGATGACTCCTATGAACATAGCTGTTTGTCTGGCCCCTTCCCTCTTCCATCTCAATATAGTGAAGAAAGAAAGCTCACCGAGGTAACTTTCTTCTCAACATTATAAATGCTCAGATCCTAATAAAAAATGATGCTTTCAGTGTTTCTAAAGGTATGCAGGATAAAATTTTCCAAAGCACCTGCTTTCCAGCACATGTTACACAGGGCATGGCTTCAGTAAGAGGGAAAAGCCCATGCTGCAGAGCCAGAAGCACACTTGCACCTGCACAGAACATGATTTCACAAGCCCAGCAGGCATTTCTGGCTGGCTGTTGTGAATATGCAGTGCTTGATTTCCATGCCAAATTTCAAGAGGCACTAGTGAGTTTTGCGTAAGTAATGTCCGCTCCTGTGAAGGAAAAGGGCCTAATTTTGCTCTGGTTGAAGTGAAAGATTAACCATGTCTTAAAAGATTTTAATACATAAGTTTTCAGTGAGTGGTTTTTCACTCTTATTTTCTGGCTACATTCTGCTGCTTGGGAAACCGAGTTTATTTCAGGCCACATTAAGATGGCATGTAACATGGTGAGCATAGACTAAACAGGTCCCAACTTGATGTCCCTCCTGCCTTACTTTTCCAACCCCCACACTGGGATTCTTGGTTGTGTACGTGTAAAACCAGTGTCTGAGCAAACGTGTTAATCAGTAACTGTGTAAAGCGCTGTACATCACGTCAGTTAGAAATCCATTTCAAAATGTACAACACCAAATGCAGGACATGCATAACCTTTCCTGCTCTTACCTCTGGCTCAACAATATTTTAGGTAAACATTTTTCCATTTATAAAAAGGCCCAACAGTCTGAGCAATCTTTATGATAAATAAAAACTGAAGATAGACTTTTCTGTCTGGTGTTCTGAACACCCTGCTGCTCTTTGCTTTCATATTAAAAAGATTCAGCTTTTTTTACCTGAGACACTGAATTCAATTACAGAGTAATACAGAAAAAATATGCAACAGGGAAGCCAGATCAGAAGGACCTCAGTGAAAACCTGGCAGCTACTCAGGGACTTGCTCACATGATAATGGAATGCAACAAACTTTTTGAGGTGAGTGAGAGACTCAAACAGCATTATTCATGGCCACATAATGCAGCATCCTTTGAAGTATTTATGTTTATACTTACACTTTCTTTCTTGTATTAGCTCAGAGATTGATGGTGCCTCACTTATTTGTAAACTTGCTCCATCTAAAGTTTATTTGTCTCATTTCTTTATGACTGTTCTAGCATTCAAAGACACAATTAATAAAAATGCAGGGTAATTATTCTGTGGTGGTTTTCAACCCAAATTACTGGATTAGGAAACTTTAATCAAAATCAAAATCTGCTGGTTTCACATCTCAGTTTCTTATAACGCTTTTAACACCTCAGTTAAAACTTTATTAAAAAGAAGAGCTGATGCACTTTATTGAATGACACAGAAATAAAGTCACATAGGGAGATACAGTCATTCCTGCAGTTACTTTCACTGTTGGTGGAGGAGAGATAATAGTCCCTATCTCCCTTTCTCAGAAGCACAAGAAAACATTTCTGGGGGCTAGAGGAGTATCTCACAGGTGTGTTGACATACAGCTGATCAGTCTAATATGGTTCTGCACAAGTTGTGCTATTCTGAGCCATGGACTCTTTCATTATACTACTTTGATCTCTCATCTTGCATAAGAAGCAAAGACAGAAATAAGTATCCATTTTACAGATCACAGGCTCATTGCAATTGGATGCTGAGTGGTCTAAAAAGCACATTGCCTTAAAGGAAAGTTCTTAGTAGGAGGCTTTACCTGTGTGTCCCTCCCTTCTGTGGTACAGGTCCCGCATGAGATGGTTACCCAGTCCCGAAACTCCTATGTTGATGCAGAAGTACATTCCCCCACCCTGGATGAGCTTGGGAAACAAGTAGATGAGGAAGGAGGGAACTATCAGATGTACCTGGAAAGTCTTATGCAGAATCTCCATAAAGAAGCAAAAGAGAAATTCAAAGGATGGGTCACGTGTTCCAGTGTAGAGAACACGGAACTTGCCTACAAAAAGGTAATTTGGAGATGTGGAAGAAGTAGTAAAGAAACCAAAGGAAAATACAGCCTAGCTATGGGACACCCTGACTCATTGCATAGCTAAATACATTCCCTTCTGTCTGGTGAGGCACACAATTTTTTATTATTTGTTTTTAAAAAGGCTACCAGAAGCAGTTAAAACTGTAATACAATAGTGATTCCAAGTATGAGATTCCAGGAAAACCCACAAAAAGCAAGCTAAGGTCTCCAAAATGGATAAAGTGGTACAGCAAAACAGCACAACTAGAAAGCGTGCCAAGACTTTAAACAAGAGATAACATTATCTGGGTAAGCATTTTGACTGGGTGACAGGCAAAGTTTCTGACCATCTCCTGTTGTTTGGCAGCAGTTTGGAGAACACAGACAGAACACAGGTATTAAGAAACCTCTTCAGGCTGCCCGCTGCTTCATTTGGCCAGGCCAGCCATATGGTCAGTTTTATCCCAGATCCTTTTGTCCTTGTTTCCAGTGGATTTTTGATATCTGCAACTTTTATCAGAATTTCTGAGGTTGTTCCAGGTTCCATCAGTCCTGCAGAGGAGGTCAGACCGCTGCAGACAGGACGAGGGTGCTGCAGGGTCCCTGCAGACAGTGGAGTTCAGAGCTGCTGGAAATGCCATGGCAAAACAGAGGTCTGCATACCAGCAGCAGCTAGTGAAAGAAAGAAGGGGATGGATTAGGGGCGGGTGACACTAGTTAGGTAGGGGAAGGTCACTGGAAGGATCTGGATGCTGAGGTGACAGGAGGCAGCATTACCCCTATTTGAGAAAGTGCAACTCCTCTGTTAGAGCAAAGAATTCACAATTACTCTGGCTTGTAGCCAGCTTCTGTGAGTGATCCCTCCAGTGAGGGACTGAGGGAGGCTGGGGAGGCAGTAACAGGGCTCAGGTGGCACTAGGATGTGAGAGAGGGGAAGGACTGAATAGAGGCATGCACAGCTCTGGCATCAAGGGCATGTGAGACTACAGAGAGGATGTGGAGTCTCTGGGGGTCTAGGGTGGGGATACTGGAGAACTGAGAGTTTTGGGGGGCAGAAATTGCAATAATATAAAAAATAATTTAGAGTGTGAGGGGTGGAAGGTGAGTTTCTGGGATACAATCCTAGGTCTGTGGGAGGTGCTGGAAGTTTCTGGAGCACTAGCGTTTGTATGTGAGAGTGCCAGGGTAGGATGGAGATACAAAATCAGGGCTTCAAGAGCCAGTGCTTACAGTTAATTTGTTTGCTGCTTGAAATATGACCCCTAAAACCATGCAGAAAAGCTGTATGAGTGGAATTTAGGAGCTTCATCTTGTGCATAGTCCAGGACTTTCTGCTCCCCTTATTGCCTGTAGTGGAGGTGTAACAAGTGCCAGGAGCTAGGAAGTGTTAGCGAGCAGTTTGTGTGTTCCTTCTTTGAAAGGCATTTTTACCAATATTTCCCTTGCAGCCATTTTGAGGAGCAAACATCTGTGTACCTGACATGGAACTGAAGCAACATATGTTCTGCTTTTCCACCAATTAACCAGGAGGGTTAATGGACCCTCAGTCCCATCTAGTGTATCAGTTTGCCCAAGGTGGTAGCTTTATTTCAGCCCAGGGTTTCAGTGTCTCATCTGTTTTTACTTCTGCACACACGTATCCTTCATTACACTTAGGATGCTCTGGGTCGAAAAAGTGTCACACCAGAAATAACACAACTCCTCCACTGGCACTATGGGAACTGGTCCAGATATACACTGGTGTGAAAGCAGAAGTAATCACTTCAATTGACTAGTATGCATATGTTTTCACATACAGCAAGGGCAGCAGCAATAGCAGTAATAGTAATGATTAGCAGGGAAATATGCATGCTCTTAAGCTAAAGTCAGATACCCATGTCAATATTTTGTCCTTGGTTATCCTCTGCTGAACATAGGCATATAAATCCTGGAGGTTTGTGTTCTTTGTTGTTTTGCTCCAGGTTGGAGATGGGAACCCGCTGAGGCTTTGGAAAGCCTCGGTGGAAGTTGAAGCCCCTCCATCAGTTGTCCTGAACCGAGTGCTGAGAGAGCGTCACCTCTGGGATGAGGACTTCTTGCAGTGGAAGGTAGTCGAGAGCCTGGACAAGCAGACAGAAATTTATCAGTATGTTTTGAACAGCATGGCTCCTCACCCCGTCCGAGACTTTGTTGTTCTGAGGTAAGCTAAGGGCAGTTCTCTGCTACCTTTGCTTCCTGCAGTGCATACAAGGAAGACCTGATCATATCTCAGCCTTTGCAACTGTGTAATTGTGCTTACAGAATGCTACTTCTGAGCAACAGTGTGGATTTCTCAAACTGAATTAAAATAGTACACCTAGAGCATGCTGACCTTTTCTCTGATGTAATTTGAGCAGCACATACTCCTAAGGCCATAAATATAAATTCTTCCTTAGAACAGATGTCTGATAATAGCTGCTGTTCTCTCTCAGCTTTGTTTGTTGTCAAAACAGTGCAAATAGAACCCAATTGTTTTTTACACTGCTTTTGCTGTTCTCTGGGGAATGTTTGATGTTTAAGAGCCAAATGTTTACTAGAGAAGATAGTGATGCTTTTAAGCTAAAATCGTTATAAGGTGTCTATATAAGTTGTTACTTTAGATTTGCAGTTGGAGTCTTTGTAGACCAAGAAATGCTATCCCATAAAAATCCTTGTGTGAAAATGAACAGAAAGAGGCTGTAGATATCTGTTCAGACTGTCTCATGGGGTATGACATCTCTCAAATAAATGTATAGCTGTGTATCAATATTCCAAATTCAATCCCAGTTCTGCCATTGTCTAGCTACCTGTACAGAACAGACAAAAAAACTTCCTTATACAGCCTCTGCCTTTGAAATCCTGGCCTTTAGCTTGCTAGGAGGTATTGTGAAGCTGCTGACATATTTCACTTACAGGGTCAGTCGTACAGTTATTTATTTCAGAATGAGTTTGTGCATTCCCCTTCTTGGTCTCTGCTTTCTTTGATTGAAATTATGTGCCAGAATCATAGTAAGAAGTTTTGACAAAGGAAATAGTCCAGTGAGTCAGAATTGTATTAGAGGGAACAAAGATTGAAGGAAAAAGACAAGCCCAATAAAATTATTCTCTGAGAGAATGCTAATGATGCAGATACTGTTGGTATAAGGGAAGAATTATTGGAACTCTTAGGGGAAGATTTTAAAAAAATGTTTTCTGTAAGTTCTTTATAATGTTAGAACACCAGTCCTCCCATTATTCTATTTCCTTTGCCTTCACGAAGTATACGGAGCTAAATAAACGATTTATTTTATAATTATGGTTAATATTTATTTTTCTATATTTTTAATTAATTTTGAGTAATTAATTTTATAATTAATTTTCTTGTATAATACTATTGATTCAAACCACTGATAAATCTGGCCCTCCACATAGCACTGAGAAGATTGTCTGGGAGCGGCAGGGAGGTTTTGATGACCATAATTCTGTCCTCTTATTTGCCACTTAGTTCACTATTAGGTTTCATGGTGGTTTATGTTCTTTAAAGACCTGCTGTGCAATCACATCAATAAAGAAAAATTTTGCCATCGAGTTCTCATTCTTTTCACTAACCCAGGCAGAATAACCCCCAAGGACTGAAATACACATCATAAAACTGAATCCTGGTGAGTTTTTAAGGGCTGAAAACAGCCATCAGGCAGATCTGTCAGATTCTTTTGTTTATCTCTTTTGATTTATATCATTAAGTGTAGAGCAAGGTTAGCCAGCGATACCACAGTCAATTTGATACCTGATGATGGGGTGAGAAGTGAACAGTGAAATTATAATTCTCCTCTGGGGACATGAGTAAATATATTTTAACAGACAGCTATTTTCTCCTTCCCAATCAAACTTTTGGGTGTGAAAGGATAAACTTAGTTGTTCTTTTTTTTTTTTTCTTTCTTTCTTTTTTTTTCCCCTCAATGTGACAGTCATAACAAGGGGAATAAGCTCCCTTGAGAAGACTCTAAAGGTAGGAGGATAGGCGTGATGTTTCATATGCCTGGGATCTGATGCTGCTCTCAGCTGCCCTGCACAGACACCGCTTTTCATTAAAGATACCCAAATGTTTAATGTTCATTAAGTATCACAGCATATCTGTGAGTCAGGTGCCATCCCTATTTTTACTACTCTGAGATATTCAGAGGAGTACAGAAACTGGCCTAAATTCATATAACTGGGATTAGGAATCCTAAATCTTCTGCACTCTCTGGGATAGGTGGTTTTTCACTTCACATACGGCCCAAGTAAGTGCTGTGTATTTACTAAAATTACACGGTCACATCTAAGCACTGTGCAGGCATTCACAGTATATGGTTCAGCATTTCACAGTGGATCCAAGGTGTGATTTCCTGCTTTCTATTTTGTCTGCCAGGATAGCTCATCATTTTTATTAATGCACAGACACATGTAAAACTTTCTGAAATCAGTATCCTCCTGCACTGTCTTCAATAGCAGCTTGATTTCGTATAAGAAAAACGCAGAAAAAAAATTCCAAACTTCAACAGTCCTTGAAAGCAGCTTACCTGCTACAACATGATACTTCCCAAGGTAGCACAATCCCCATCTCAGTCCATGGCAAGATGATGCATATCATACAGCGCAGTGGGAATTTCTCATTCCCTCCCATAGCACAGGAAGGGTTCCCATTGCCCTTCTGCTGGAGTGGGTCCAGAAAACAGCAATGAAGCTGGTGAAGGGTCTTGAGAATAAGTCTTATGAGGAGTGGCTGAGGGAGCTGGAGTTGCTTACTCTGAAGAAAAGGAGACTACTGAGGGGAGACCTTATTGCTCTCTACAACTACCTTAAAGGAGGTTGTAGAGAGGTGGGTGTTGATCTCATCTCACAAGTCACAACTGACAGGACAAGAGGAAATGGCACCAAGTTGCACCAGGGGAGATTTAGGTTGGATATTAGGAAAAACTTCTATACTGGAAAGGTTATCAAAGACTGGAACAGGCTGCCCAGGGAAGTGGTTGAATTGCCATCCCTGGATATGTTTAAAAGCTGTCCAGATATGGTGCTCAAGGGTATGGTTTAGTAGTGGCCCTGGTAGAGTTAGATAATGGTTGGACTTCATGGTCTTAAAGGTCTTTTCCAACCATAGCAATTCTGTGAAAGAGCATAAACCTATCCTGTGAGATTCAAGGCAGCCGAGAAAGATGTGAGACACCAGAATATGCAGAGAATGCTTACAGAACAAGAAAAAAAATATTAAGTATTGAAGTTGAGATCTCCTGAACTTTGTGGAAAACTTCTGCAGCATGTAAGAGAGGCTAGAAACTTGGGAGTAGGGAAAAAATGAAAGGATACGCTGTTTTTAATTCAGATGTCCTTGAAACATGTTCTGAGAGTTTCAGAAGACAGTGTGGGTAGTAGTGAGGATTTCTGCCATGCTAATCTGTATTTGTTGTTCTGTAAATCTTCATGGGTGCAATGCAACATTTCCGCCTTTGCTAAATGGCTTATGCTCACTTTATCTCCATTCCAAAACTTACCTCTGTCTGCAAAAGGCTGTATCATGACCTGTAATACAGAATGGTTACAAGATACTCATGTGGAGAAGCAAAACTTCTCCACCTGGAACCTGCAGCAGTGTAGTTGGGCAGCCATTCTACATCATGATCAGACTTCAAGCTGGGGAGCATGAAACTCCTCCTCCAGGAACTCCTAGGACAGTCCGATGTCATTGCTGACCAGAACAAGGATGAGCAGACAAGCAAACTGTAACTTTAATTCTGGTTCTTAGTCGTGTGCCCCGAAGTTTCGTTACTAAAGTGATTCCATCTTGAATGTATTCCTGCAGGACATGGAGAACGGATTTGCCAAAGGGGATGTGCATGCTGGTTGCCGTCTCTGTGGAGCATGAAGAGGCCCCTCTAATGGGAGCTGTGCGAGCCATCGTGATGGACTCTCAGTATTTAATAGAGCCGTGTGGCTCGGGAAAAGCCAGGCTGACCCACATCTGCAGAATTGATCTAAAGTAAGTATGCCACCTGCAAAAAGCAGATGTCCATTCAGCAGGGCAAAACCTTCCAACTCAGAGAGGGGAGGTATTGGGGAGGGCATGGTCAACCTAGCTTTGCTGCTTTGGAGTCTTCCTGCAGTCTTTTCCACCAAGCTCATTTCTCCACTTGGCACCTACTGCTGGTACAATGTGACCATAGAAATAAAATCTGTTTATTCGTTTACTACAAGGGAGAGCTTTAGAGTATGCTTACAATGCCAAGTATTTGAAGTCCTCACTACCACCGTGGGCAGCAGGGAGTAGGAAGCATGGCGAGCCTGTTCCTGCAGGGTGTATTTCTTGAGTATTTGAGTTTCTCAATAATTCTCTTTCCATTTCTTCAGAGGACATTCCCCAGAGTGGTACAACAAAGGCTTTGGACATCTGTGTGCAGCAGAAGTTGCCAGAATCAGAAACTCATTTCAGCCTCTGATTGCTGAGGGACCAGAAACAAAAATCTGAGGAAGTGTTCCTCAGAGCATGGGAGCGTTAAATCGGGGCCTGGCAGGGAACAGGAACGCTGAGAGTAACGATCTTATTTAAGCTGCAGAAATATGACCAGACCTGGGTCTGTACAAAGCTGAAACAGGAATTTTATAGAAAGTTCTTTTATTCTGGAGACTTTCTCTCCCTCCACCACATCCCTTCTTTATTAATTTCAATAATTGAAGTAAACATTTCTTCAGAGAGCTTTTATCATTATTGCTTTAAAATCAAACTATTGCCATACTTGTGTGTTATGTAACTCTGGTATTTAAAGGCTTCTGAGAAGCATATTTTAATTGTAAATGAATTATGTACAGTATGTATATATTTGTATTATATCTATATATATGTATAAA
This sequence comes from Actenoides hombroni, assembly GCA_024336885.1. Classification (NCBI taxonomy): domain Eukaryota; kingdom Metazoa; phylum Chordata; class Aves; order Coraciiformes; family Alcedinidae; genus Actenoides; species Actenoides hombroni. Next base: position 94,666,615 of record WUAM01000287.1, read on the forward strand.
TTAATTATTTTGTATATAACTCAGTGCAAATCACTTGCATCAGTTGGACCTTAAGTGAATCTGTCACTTGTGTCTTAGTGTGTCACTGCTACATAAGCTGTGTTTGCTATTATCACGGGGCTACCAGGCATAATCCGTGTGATAACAAAAACTCCTGTTCTCAAATATGTTTTGTGTTTGCGTATGCTGTGAGAAGGTACCTAGAAATAGATTTAGGCAGAATTAAAAGAGCTAAGGAAGAAGGAGGTTACTGTACGTTTAAAAATAATGCAGAGTGGAACAGTTTCACCAAATAAAATACATGGAAATGTAACTGAGAGACATTTTGAAAGCCATTTATGTTCAGCTGCAGAATTGTGACTGTTAGTACAAGGTGTTGAAAACTTACCTGTTGCCTTAATTAATGGTATATCTGCCGCTAGAGAACCTCAATATGCGCAGCGTTCAAAGTAACTGCTCATTCTTGGAGAGGACAAGATAGCGCTGTGTGTACTGAGGTGTCTGAAATCAGACTGGTAAGTTATTAAGGTGTATATCTTTTTGTTTTAGTTTTGTTTGGTTGGCTTTTTACCGTTTTGTCTAGGTTCTGAGTAAGTGTTTCTGTGTTGTTCTTTCCTTCTCCTGTAGAGATGGCTGTTAAGAAACTCCAAAGCAGTGTTTCCACGTCCAGTGGACACAAAGACGTGCAGATGAATACCATGCCTTTTCATATTCTTACTGTACGAATAACTAAATTTTTTTTTAAAGCTTTTAAGCACATCTTGGAGATTTAAAAAACTAAATGCAGACTATGCTTGGAAAGATTGCTTTTATAGTAACAGCAAGCATTTTTATATTATATTGCACTGATCTGCATGATCCTGCCTCTCTAGACAGTGGTGGGAGCAGGATTAGCCCCTGACTATGAGGAGTAGGAGCCATTTAAGCCTATTGTATAATTTCATTTTCAGGGACCTATTATTTTGCTAATGGAAGAATGCTTTAAAAGTAATAATAATAATTTGTCGACATTACCTTTGAGGCAGGGTTCCGTTCTTTTTTTAACTAATGTAAGACCAAAAATCATATTGCATCTATGATTCAGTAAGAATGTACAAGCTTGTTAATACTGTTCATTAATTGCATTTGTTCACTTTGACTTTATTTATTGCTGCATAAACCCCCAGAGTCATTCATAGTCTCTTACCACAGTCCTTCTACCAAAAGTGATTAAGATTTAGTATGAGGTCAATGAAGCAGGATACATTTCCTACACCAAGCTACAGGTTTGTGCTCTGATTGAGTAAACTGGGTAGTCTTTTAAAAACCAGTGCTTTGATCTGCCCCAGGTATGGGGGCTGTGGGATGAACAATGTGCAGTCCTTGATAGCTGCTAGAGTGCAGTCCCACACGCCGTCTTGCACATGCATAAGGGCTGTGCTGGCAGGTGACAGCCCTGCAATCTAAAGAAGCAAGTCAGTGGGAGCTCGGGGTGGACAGGGACAGCATGACCCAGCACAGTGTCCCGATGAAGCACCAGGAGCCCAAAAACATCTTCCCCCTCAAGATGTCTCACCCATGTTTTTATTGTATAACTCATAGGTTCAGGGAGGTTGGCTACCCATGTGCTCCTGCCTTGAGTTTAGGGCCAACAACAGTTGCAATGTGCAACTATAGCATGTTTTTTAAGTCTTAAAGACAGGGGAGCACTCACACCCTTACATGGCTCTGTTGAGGTCTGGCAGTCACCAGCCAGCTGCAGGCCCAGGTCCAGCATTCCTAGGAGGAAACTGTGGCTGGTGAGCTGGTAAGGCAAGGCCAGTCAGTCCTCTGATTGCAGTGGGACTGCTATCCCAGAAGGCAGCACCTCCTCCCCATATTCCTGTAGCCAGGGCAGCAGCTTTCATGACGGCTGTTTTCCAAAACAGGAGCAATTAGAGCACTTCTGCTACATTAGTTTGCATAAATGAATAGAACTGTGCCTCAGTATTAATGGGTGCAGAATTTCTGGCCCTCAGAGTGGCAACTGTCTGACAGTAAATATTTTTCTAAGGAAATGAAGGGAAAACCTGGACAGTGGTTTTATCCTGTCTGACAAGGCATTGCACAGCTGGACAGGGCCCTATGCCACCTGCTGCCATGAGCAAGGTAGGGTTGTCCTCCTACCCTTGCAGAAGCTCTGTCATGTGCTTCTGGCATCTCTAAGCCATGTAACAATAAAATAAATTTTCTTTGAAATGCACATTATGCCATGTCTACCATTCAGCTACCACAGTATTTTGTATTGTTACATTGCCATTGAGAATACATTATGATAATTGCATTTTTAAATGTTATACTCATATCAATACCTCATATTTTTACCTCATCTGTTGGTATCAGTCATTAGTTGTAAATAAATAACTGCAGAGTTGAATAAATTTGCATACACTAAAGAGTGACGTTTCCTTGTGCGCTCATTCCATCCATTGGCACAAGAAACACGGTACATTTAAGACCTTGTTTTCTTTATTGCAGCTTGCTATAAGCTAAACTGTTCTGATGTGAGACTTCAGTAACGACTCTAGGCTTAACACAATATTGTTGTCCATTATACTTATTCTATAGTGTCCTTAAATAAACATCAGCTTCATGGGAAAACTTACCTTTTCCAAAGAAGCCCCTAAGCTGGGATGGCTGGTTTGAGAAAGATAAATTCAGGTCCTCAGCAGTGTTCCGGCCTCTGACTTCCACTGAATTCAAGTATGTTTCTGCATCCATGTTTGTGTCAATAATCTAAATCTAGGTTCGTAAGAGTGACTGTGGAGCTGGAATGCTGAATGTTGGGTTCACATTATCAACTTCAGCCTTCTCAAATCGATCAAGTCACTGCTAAAAAAAGAAAAAAGATGCAACAGCAAGATAGTGATTCCTGTGGTTTGTCTTGCACATACCTACAGATGAAATAAATGTCCCTTTGGATGGGCCTGTATCTCTCCAGCACGCTATTGAATTATCAAAAGAAGCAGTCTCAGAAAACAGGATGCTAAGCAGAGAGTCAGCTATGAGAGACCACCTAGGAGAGCATAAACCTTTATGTGCCACCATTCAGGGAAATCTCAATATTAAACTTTGGACTGAAAGGAAGCACAGTACTTTTCTCCAGTTCCCTGCCATGGCAGAGATAGTCAGCTGTATAAGTCTGTCCTTTCTTGCAAAAGAAATAGAGTATGTGATTCACTCTCATTCCATCTCTCCCCTCCCCTCCAATAAAAAAAACCCAGCAATGTCAGAATAAACAGACTGTCTTAACCCTAACAACCTAAACAGAAATGAAATCATAGACTCATAGAATAGTTTAGGTTGGAAGGGACCTTTAAAGGTCATCTAGTCCAGAACTGCTGCAATGAGCAGATACATCTTCAACTAGATCAGGTTGCTCAGAGCCCTGTCCAACCTGACTTTGAACGTTTCCAGGGATGGGGCTTCTACCACCTCTCTAGGCAACCTGTTCCAGTGTTTTACCACCCTCATTGTACATAATTTCTTTTTTTTAGTTTAAAACCATTAAAACCTTGTTTACTTTAAAACCATTACCCTTGTTCTGTCACAACAGGCCCTGCTAAAAAGACCATCCCCATCTTTCTTGCAGGCTCCCTTTAAGTACTGAAGGGCCACAGTAAGGTCTCCCTGGAGCCTTCTCTTCTCCAGAGTGAACCTCAACTCTCTCAGCCTTTCCTCATAGGAGAGGTGTTGAGCCCTCTGGTCATCTTCATGACCCTTCTCTGGACCCATTCCAACAGGTCTATGTCTTTCTTCTGTTGAGGACTCCAGAGCTGCACACAGTACTCCAAAATTGGGTCTCACAAAAGCAGAGTAAAGAGAGAATCACAGTTCTTTTGATGCAGCCCAGGAGATGGTACCCAGAGGACTGCTGGAGCCTGCAAATCAAAAAGAAGAGGATGAAAACGGATACTGCTGCTCCAGCTCAATACTGACATGAAGAGCTGGGGCACGAACACAAAACTTGCCAGACAGAAAGCAGCACTTAAATGGCATCCTCCACTCACAGTCCCTTTAGGGATTTAGCATAGCCATGCTAAGCTCTCCTTGCCAGCTGTGTGTCAGTCACAGCTGCACGAGGGCTTCATTTGGATGAACAACAGGCCATGTTGTTACAACAGCTGCACATCATGGTGTGACAGGATCAGGAATACAGTGCCTCAAACCCCAGGTTCATAACAAAGTGGGTGTTTGGACTTTCCTAAAATGTACCATTGAAATTGTGACCCTCAATAGCCTGGATCACTCAGCTATACTATGTAGAAAGCTAACATTTTCCCTCAAAGCAGCTATGGATGCAGAGCAGATCCCACCTAGCACTGTGTGACTGTAGACTCTCTTGCTTCAGTATGCAAGAAACTCAGCTCAGCAAATAAACACAGGTACGTGAAACTCGAGGGCTAACACAGAGCAGAGCAGCAGGTCTGAGTTAATGAATAAACAACAGGGAAAATATTACAACACTGTAGATAAGTATTTTTCTATCTTTTACAGAGAGGTGAGGGTCTCACATGCCCAGGTATCATCCCTAATCCACAACAAAACCTAGACACGAGAACCTATATGACTCTGATGAACATTAGCCTGTCCAGCAGAAAAAGTGACCTGGACATTTGTCCCCTTCCACTCCTTTGAATCTGAAATGAGGATCAATATTCCACTACCTTAATACCAACATCCCGGAGGCAGCTATTTCCCAATGCTCTCTTCCACAGTTTAAGCCCAGCTCTTGAGCCCAACATGCCCTCTTCCCCACTCAGTCCCTGCATGCCTGTCTGCAGGCTGGGCTCCAGCTCACCCAGTCCAGTCTGCACAGAAGGCCACAGGGTTCAGCCTTCAGGGCAGGGTCATCATGGCCAAGTGGTCAATGGTCCCAGGTCCAGCTTCAACAAGTGTGAGTCAGGCATTACCGTCCTGACAGGGCATGAGTCGGCAAATGTCATATGCCCCACTCTAGGGACAAAACTCTGAGGTGAGGAGAGATCGTTTCTGCTTCTCTCCTACATGGAGGAGGGAAAGTAAGAGCAGGAAAATAACCAGGAGCCTGTACTACTGCACAGGTGCTCCTCAATCCCACTGCAATGATACACTGAGCCTTTTGATCCCCTCCCAGGTTGGGGGTGCCCAGCAAGATGGGGAGGCTAAAGGCAGACACAGTTCGAATGTAGTGAACTGCTCTTTATCTTGAGCAGAGCCTTGAACTGCAGTGTGCAGTTTGTTGGCAGCAGTTTGCAGGGAGACAGGATGGGGCCCTATCTGTTACTGCACTTTAACAAGAAACTACTTCGCTCTGCGGCAGAAGCTTCTGCTCCAGTGGGAGACTGCCCTGCTTGGCCAGAGCAGCTGCATGGAGCTCCACTGGCAGCCAGCTAGAAGATTATGGCTTCTTATACTTGATTCTGCAAAAGACACTAGGGAAACTCAGCCTAAAACCGCAGACTCTGCTCTTTCTCTTTCACCTGCTCATAGCAGCTCTGAGACAGACACATGGCTGAAACACAGAGCCAGCACTTGCTACAGTAAGGATTTGCAACAGCTTGCAATTTATGGGAGGAAAATTAGCTGCAGGCCCACATGTCCTTCCCCAGATCATGCCTGGTCTGCTCCTTGCTGGAACGACTCCTTTCCCTTGTGAGGATGCATATTGAATTACTTCTTTTTTTCTTTCTTAATTAAATAAATGTGGGAAGCACAGGTGGTGGTGCAGAGGACAGTAACCCTCTCAGCAGCATCTGCTGGCCAGCAGTGCCCGCCACGCATGCAGGACAGATGCTGGCTGGGTGCCTGCAAGCAGCCTGACCCCAGACCCATGCAGTGCAGTAGCCTAGAGTCTACCAGCTCTCTTGGCCATGCTGATGCACCCCACTGACTCCAGCCAGGCTTGGTCTTTATGACAGTAGGACCAGAAGGACCACAGCTGGTCTGCCTTGACCACAGTGAGTCCTTTCCCCCCCTGCAGACTTTTCCAGTTTAGAGACTTGCCATGGGTGTACCTGAAAGCAGGGAGTTTATTTATCAACACGAAACACCTATGTGTCCATGGGCCACACTGCCAGCTAACAAGCACAAGCAAGAAGCCCACCATGACTGTAAGTGCAGATCACCCTGGATTCACAGATGTTCCGTTCCTTTGCCCAGTGTCAACTGGGTCCCGATGGGGCATGTCCTGGTTTGAATGAGAACAGAACGAATTCTGTTCAGTGATTTTACTTTTCAGCTCAGTTCTTCTAACTAACTGCACTGTCTGAAGTTAGCAGCCTGCTTTTGCAGACAGTGTCTGCTTCTAGCAGTGACAACACACCCCATGTTTAGAGTTAGTACTGAGGATTGGTGTGCAGACCAAGGCCACTGCTGGATCTTGTGTACCATGCTGGGGAGTGCAGAAAGTGAAAGGTCGCACCTGTGGGGAGAAGCAGCCAGGATAGGCGACTCTAAACTGACCAACAAGGTTTCCATCCATATACGTCATATTCAGTGTAAAGCTGAAGTATCATGCGGGTCAAGCTCTCTTCTTCACTGGCTGGTGTCTGAGGAGGATCCTGTCTGTTCTGCCATGTGTTCCAGAATCCATCTCCTGAATGGGGTTCCCATCTGCCACTGAGTCCAGTCTGGGATTTCCCCAGTGCCTGCCCACAGGTGATGTAAGAGCCATGGATTTGATATTGGTTTTGTATATATTTGTGTATATTCCATTTTATTATTATTTTAATTAAAGCTGGTTTAGTTTTCTAATCACTAAGTCTCTCTCCCTTATTCCCTTTCTCTTCCCCTTTAGGACAGGAGAGGGGTTAACAGAGAGCATCTGTTACAGGTCTAGCAGACAGCCCTGACCCTAAATCTTGACAGGACAGGAACTCAGGACTGGGCCTATGAAGAGAAAGTGCAGGATTTTAGCTCTGTATCCTGGATTTCTCTTTCCCTGAAGAGTCATGTCCCTTTCCTCCTGGCCCAGGGAGGAGAAATGACACCAGTCTGCACCCCTTACCCAGGCTCACAGTGTTCGGCTTATCACAGGTTTGTTGCTTTGCAAAAGATGTAAAAAAATTTATTCAGGGAATACTTTCCATTCTTCAGCGGCTGTATCAGGGGATCCCTGATGAGTGATAGGGCTGCTGGTGAGGAAGGATGAGATCTGCTGCAGCTGCATTACCACAGCATTGTTGGCAATGCTCTCATGCAGGGCCCACCAACAGCTCTGTCCTTGGGCTGTGTGACAGCAAGAGCACCATGTCAGAGCTGGCCTTTCACATTTCCCACGACACTGCAGAGCCCGAACCAGACTGCCCCACTGGCACGGCACCAATGCACGCCTGGCCCTGCCAGCAGTGTACCCAGACCAACATGGAGTGAGCTACCACACGGGTTTTAACTACATACGGTTCCCAAACCCCACCAAACTCCATCCACAAGCACTACCTTGAATGGGGTTTACTGCCTGGCTGTGCTGATGCCCAGCCATGGCCTTATGTCTTTTGGGGTAGCAGTTGTCTACCAGTGGGTTTCATGTCATTCTCTCCACAGTCAAGGAAGTGCCAGGACACTTGTAAATAGCTGAGCAGCGACATTCATTGCACCACTGAAACCACCAGGACAGCGATGCAGAAGTTTGTGGTTCTTATCAATGCAAATAAAAATAATGGTTTCAAATAATGAAAAATTAAATGGGTATCACTGGGTTAAGCCTGGCCTCCTTGGCCTCCCAGTTTTTCTTGCATTGGGCAACATTTCCCAGCAGTCACTGGAATTTATCAGAAAATAGATACAATTATTGCATTTGGAGTTTTCAAATAATTGAGTAATTTAATCTTTTAAGTGCCTCTGAGATCACTTGCTGTAATTAAAGACAAAAGATGAATGACTGAAGGGCAAGAGCATTGGCGAACTTTAAAAATGACTGTGTCCTTGACTAGGTCTCCTGTGCATTTATGTAATGATTATCCCACATTAATATGACCAAACAGATAAAAGGAGAAAATAATAAGCTCTTGGTTGCATTATATTTATTCCAGCCCAATAATAATATATCACCAGCTGGAGGAATGTGCCCGTGAATACCAAGCAGGAGCAACCATGTGCTGCTGAGTGCAGGACCCCGCTGCCTCCCGCTGCGAGGTGCAAGGAAAGGCAATATCCGCTCACGAATCCTGCAGCAATGTGGCAGACAAATGAGTTACAAATGTGCGTAAAATTCACAAACTTCCATCAGAAGTGGACTTAAAGACTCAGCTAGTGCTGGGAAAGACGACTGCAACACTGGCAGCTTCCTTTATGAGTATTTATTTTTTCAGCTTTCCAAAATAAGACATTTTTGATCCTAGTGTAGAGAGGGAGGCAAAAGGGCTGCTGCAAAGTGATAACTATCAACAAAAAAATCTGTACGGCCTGTAAACAGTATTTTGTCTTCTAAATAAACTATACGCCCTGGCATATCTATGTCATACCTTGGTATTTAGCTCCTCATTTCATAGACCAAATGTAAACAAATGCGTGCCTGAGTAGGGTGAGGGAGCTGGAGCTGGCCACGCTCCATTCTTCACGGAGCACTAAGCCCCTGGATCACATCTGCCCCAGGCTGGAGGAACAGCAGCCTCGCACCCCTCGGGGCACCCTCTGGGCTGACAGGAGAGGCTGCAGCCTGCTGGGAAGCCCTCCTCACCAGCTTGCTCCCCTCCCTGCAGCCAATGGCCTCCAGCTTGGCCGTGCTATTGCCAGACTATGAAACTTTGTCACCTCGTAAAACTTTACAGCACAGGTAGTTTATACGGTTACGCCTCTTGAACTAAACACTCGGCAAATTCGTGGATCCCTCCAGTGGGAGGAAAACCAGATTTCTTGGGTCAGGTGTCATGTTTGTGCATCCCCACTGGTTTACAGCACTGCCGAAAGCCTGTTACAGAGCCCTGAGTGCAGAAGGCAGTAATGGCACAGCCAGCTGGCTGCTGAGAGCCAAGCCACCATTTCATCCAGCATCTCACCAAGACATGCCACAACATCGGGTCTGCTCTTCTTCTGGGCCCCACCGTCCCACTTGGGATGTGCCTCAGCTCGGCACAGCTCCGGCTTGGATGTGCACCCCAGCAAGGCACAGCCCCAAGGGGGAAGAAGCTCCAGCTTGGTGGCTTCTCTGGTTCCTGAGAGCCAAACAGGTGGGACTGAGAAGGTGCTGCCCAAGTCATCTCTTTCCCTGCAAGGACTGATGCCATTAAAAACTCCATGTGAAGTACATTATACATCCCAAGTTAGGGGGGAAGAGTTAAAACTTATCTGTCCCTCCCAAAAAAACCCAAACCCCTCCAATCTTGTGTGTTACTCTCTTAGTAAGGAAGAAACTCTTTCCACTAATAGACAAGAACTAAAGTAAAAACTAATCCAACCTGATGTGAATTTGCAGCATTCAGAAAACATCATCACTGTCATTCCCACTGCTTTGCTCAGTGCCAGTGACCACCTCACGCACCCACCCACCAGCACTCAGTTTCTCTCTGCACCTCAGACCCCCATGGGTTTCTTGTGACTAGGGCTAGAAATGCATTTGGATGAGCTCAGGAGAGCTGGGACTGGATAACAGTGCTTCACTGTGTTGTGTTTGAGTAACTCTTGTGATAAGGAAAAGGCTTTCGACAGTGAAATTCATCATGTAGGATGTATATCAAGCGACAAATATGTGAGGTACGGAATTTTCAGAGTAGATTTCTTTAAATATATATTTTATATATATATTTAACAAAGAATATTCAAAGTCCCATGGCCTATCCCCACATCAGGGGACTGTTTCCTCAGCTCCCAGGGTGAGGAATTCGCACATCCACTTGTGCCTGTGGCTTTTCTACCCTGCTATGTTAGTATTTTCCCTGACTTCTCTCTGCCTCGCTGGCCTTTTTGTTGCCCCTTCACAAACACACAGAACACCACAAAATAATAGCCAGCAAAATGTCAGCACCCACAGGTGTCTTGGCTGTAGGCTGTTGTTATTTCAACTTTCTGGTTTCTTAACAATCTTCATTTTCTCAGAACAGTTTGACTATGGTGTTTCTGTACCATTCAGAAAACAACAAAAGAAGCCTCTGATACACTGGATGCTGCCACTTTCCTCTCACCTCGTTATTCCTTCTTTTTCCAATCTCTTAAAAAGGGTGGGCTCACCCAGCCAGCACCAGCCATATCTTTGTGACAGTTGCTGAAGAGTGGGCTGCCAATTCATGAGTGGCACATCAAAGACAGGAAGAGCTTTCCCCTTCCTTTTCCTCACCTCCTCATCTCAGCTTTGCGTGAGTGAAGACAGAGCAAGACTGAACTTTCTCAGCTGAAGCTGAAATCTAGCACCTAAAACTGACTTCTTCACCCTGAAGAAGGGCATTTTCACCTAAGCAGTTTTGCAAGCAGAATGAACAGATCAAGTTTTCTAAGTGATTCAAAAGCAAACTAACACAATGCAAGGAGAAAAGTGAAGGGTGAGTTGTGTGTTTGAACACGATGGCACTTGTATGGTCCTGTCCCATTAATTAGTCTTGTCCCTTTCTGCTCCCACTTCCTTTACCCCTGACATTTACTTTCCTTGAGATGTTTCACAAGGATGCCACAAAATGCCTGCTTAGTGCCGCAACTGCCTCAAGCCTTGTGAGTAACTACTGGAACAGAAGAGCTGTCAAATTCACTGCAGTGTTACTATGGAACAAGATATTGCACCATAACACTCTTATATGGTTACTTCTTTTTAAATAGCAATAATCACTCTAAAAATTCAACAACAAAACAAACAAAAACAGAACAAAGCAAAAAACACCCCAAACAAAACAAAAACAAAACAAAAATCCAAACAAAACAAAAAAACAAACAACAAAAAAACCAAACCACAAACAAAAAAACCCCAACCTACAATACAGCAAAAAAAATCAAAGAACCAAACTCCCTCCAAAGCCACAGGTCTGTTGGAAAAACGTTCTGTTCAGACACAGGCCCCAGCAATCTCCAACAAAAGCTGGAGATTTGTGTGGCATTGGAAAAACAAACACCACCACAAACTCCTTGCAGAGTTATTATAACAGCCTTTCCTAAAATACTCTGTACTTCATGTTGCAAAGAGACAAATTGGACAAATTAAACAGTAAGACCACGTTGCAATTTATTACATACGGTATCTTTATTTCATTTCTGAGATTGTTATAAAAACAATGTAACATTCATTCTTTCATTTAGCAAAGACATCCTTCCCACAGTCACTCTGTATAAACTTTTCAAGAAATAAAACAGAAGTTTTGCACTCACATCACAAATATATTTTGAACAAAAATACAATTTTGTATTTTACAGCATGTTTAATCTGGAACACTGAGCAAACTGGCAACAGCATCTCATTCTAGAAACATGGTTAAAATCAAGAAACTAGTCTACAGAAGGTAACTGCATATTAACATCCATCACATGCAGACACTGGTTGCTCTTCTGAAACTGAAATACCATCCTCCCCTGAGCCGTCTTTGCAGCCTGCCTGTGGAGTCCCCTCTGCTCACAGTCCTTGCTACTTGTCGGCGTTTCTGCTCTAGTTGCACAGATGGTGATGGGGAAATGCCAGAGCATGGCTCACACGTGGGTATCGAACGGAAGAAGTGCCCCACGGCCCGCAGCCTGATCGCAGGAGGTGATTATCACATCAGCTTGCATGAGCACACCGCAATTCTCCTTGGACAGGTACCTAATCTTTGCCTATTTAAGGGCTTTTTTTGTTGTTTAGTGGAGGGTAATTTTTTTTCAAGCCTGACAAGAAACCCACACTGGCCCCTGATTACATAAAACAATGCAGATTCCTGAGGCAAGACCATATTATTATTTCCATTAGACCAGCCTGCATTTTCCCTGGCCCGTCATCGTGCGATTCGTTCGCCAAGAGCTACGCGTTGCTGTGCACAGGCAGCACCTCAGGCAGCCCGCTTAGGAGAAGACTTTGGCAACTGCTGCGCCCAGCTCAAGCCAGTTGCTGCTCTGCAGTGGTATTTACAAACTCTTCTGGAGGGAACTGTGCCAAAGGCTGAGTTATTCCTGTGGGCCACGGCACCGGGAGTGGATGCGCTCATACAGCTGGATAGCACCAAATCCCAATTTACCCACAAATTAGATATCCAGCTGGTGCCATCTGCCTGTCAGTGGTTACATATCACCCAGCCTCTCCTAGAAGAGCCTGCAGTGTCTCCGTGCTGGGATCGCTGTTTCTCACACTGCACTACGGCTGAGTCATTAAATAGCACAGGGCAGCAACTCGCTGGATGGTTAATTGCTGGTGAAGTGCCAGGACAGGCCGGTACCCACCAGCTCTTCTGGACTTGCCCTGCCCAGGCCCCTTGAACCTCCTCAAGCTCAGGGGAGGCATGTACACTCGGCTTCTCGGAAAAATTAGACCCAGACGCTTTTTGTTTTGCCTACAGCAAAATAATTATAACATACGTACATGCACACACATAGCATCCAAGTCAGGCAAGCCCTGATAGAGTTTGCATTAAATGAATGTCACTTTTTGTTATGTACTGTGAAGGCATTTGACTACCGGAGTAATGTATTGTGAGGTGATTCATTACCATGCCATAGAGAAAGACATTTGGCATTTCATACGTTTAGGGAGAGCTATTTCTTTGTGCACCAGGCACCAATGCATAAACATACAGCAGTTTAAAAACGTCTCTTCTTCAGCAATTCCTATCAGGCTATAAATAATTTTTATATATATATTTTTAATACTTCATCACTTACCCTGAATTTTTCACCTTAATCTTGGTATTAAAATATATATTAGTGCAAAGAGAGACCATTTTAAGACTGAAACTAGAGGACAAATATATTAATCATTATGATAAGATAGTAATTATTTTCTCTTTCTATAGATTTTCTTTTTAAAATATAATCTTAAATTACAAAAGAAAATTATATTTCATATGTAAGTTTTAATTTACTGTATAGGGGCACAGAAATATTCAGGTTGAAAGGAACCCTGGGAGGTCACTTAGTCCTCTACTAGTCATCTAGTAGATAAATATTACATTTAATACAGTATAATCAGCTTTAGTAGATATTTAATTCTTGATTAAGACAGAGCACACTTCCTTGAAAATATTCTTTCCAGTGAGTGACATGCTTTACATGACAATAAAATTACAATACAGCTGAAGGCGATGCAGGCCTAGAGTTAGAGAGCAGAGAAAAATGACCTCACTGGCTTTATACTGAGGACACTTCTAACGTAGTGATTCACAAGGCAGGCAAAATGACATAGGAGTTTTTTCCATTCTCCTTCTGTTTCTGCTAATAAACACTGTAGCTAATATTTTGCTAATTTATCTTGCTGAGAGTAAAATGAGAGGCCCTCAGACATTCAGCAATACTTTGGGATGAAATGTTGCCAGATCCAGATGCTGAAAGGAGACACTCCAGCCAACCTGGAAGAGGCTTGGAGCAACAGCTCCAAGATCTCAGACCCTGTCAAAAGCAGAAATAAAGTGCTGGATTATTACACCAAAATGCTGAGTTTTAAAGTCTCCACACTCAGCACAAATGGCGTGCAGAGACCCTCTTACTAAATCATCCAGAAGTTTCCAGCAGATAAGCAGCAGGGCAGCAGCGGAGTGGCAGCTGTGTGCAACTTGCTGCAAGAAGTGCAGAAATGGGGTGTCCCAGCCCTGCTGTGACCAAGGGTCAGGCACACAGCTTTCTGACAACTGAGACAGCAAAGACATCCCACTTCCTGTGCTGTGCTTTTTTACTGAGCAAATCAAAGAGAAACCCTTTCACTCTTCCCATCTCTTCCCATCAGATGGCACGACCCCTGCCACCCCTGGACACATCCCCGCTGCTCTACCCACTGAGAAAAACACTGCTCCTTTAGCTGAAGTTCCTCAATGACATCCTGAAGTCAGCTGCAGCCGACAGCAACCTGAGTAGTAGTTATCTGCTTTACAGAGAGCTCCCTGCAGCACAGACTCCCATCCCCCTGTTCTTCCCCCTTCCTCTGCTTTAGAAAAGAGCGTCCTTTCCTCCAGTGTTGCTCTGTGAAATTCTCTACCTCTGTTCAGTCACATTACCTGGTGCTGGCTCTGATCAAGCAATATCAACATTAAACCCTAATTTGGAAAAGTAAACCATTTTGTTTCTCCCCAGTCTGCTCTTGGAGAATTTGACATTCAGGCTCTTCCATCACTCCGTGTCTTCAAAACATGCTTTCACCTGCCCGACTCAGTGAGACAAAACCAAGAAGGGTAAAGCATCTGATCAACAAAAGGTCCCAGGGAAAGTTGTGAGCTAACTCCAACCACAGGAATTGGTTGGACTGGTCATAAACCAAATGTACTAAACCAGAGAAAACAATTTCTGGAAGCCATATGCTAGCAATCTCTTCTCAGTGACAATGTTCTGCAGTATCAGGCAATGGTAAATGCCTTCCTAGTGCTGAAGCAATCACAACATAGTGCACTCTTATTTCAGATTTCCCAAAAGAATGCAAAAGAAAGGGTAGTGAGCGATGTATTCAAAGGGCAAGCTCTATTTATACCTTCGTTCTATCTTCTTGGAGTAGTAAATAATGAAGAATACAGTAACAATAAAAGCAACAAATATGAAGGAGATAAAGGCTAATAATGATTTTCTGGTTCGGAAGAAGTGGCATTCAGGACACGAGGTAACCTCTTCCGGGCACAGCAACTCAGGAGTTTCAGGACCAGGAAAACCGTTCCTGTCAATTATTTCTCTGTAATGTTTCATAGAAGGCTTTGGTTCATATTGATTTGCCACGTAACTGTACAGACCATATTTAGGAGCAGTCTTGTCATTAAAAGAATAGACAAAATATCCTTGCAAGTTAACGTTATCCAGGGTGTAAGCTGCAAAAGAAAACAAAGGGTTAAACAAATGAATAAATGTCACTTTGGCATTCAAGAGCAGTACATAAAGCAGGGGCAGGGGGGTGTTAAACCCACATCTGCACTTGTTATCCCCAAAATAACCTAAGGTACATGTACATCTATGAAATGTTTCTCATAAAAAGTGAATCTGTCAGCCACTGCTAGAGAGTGTGATTTGTGAATATCCTTCGATTTATTTTCCTGTGCTTGGTAAACAGGACTGTGAGTGCCTGGCTGTGTTTAATGATCAGCATGGAGCCTGATGCTTAAAAGATGGCTCTTTTTTATGTATTGAAGAACACAAGTTTCAGGTTTCCTGCATTTGGAGTTCTGCAATCCGTTTCTCTGATTGCTCCTTCTCCCTTGTACAGCATCTCCTGATGGGGACATCCAAGGAACAGAGGACATCAGGCTGCACTTCTTATTAGCAAAGGCACAGCAACAGTAGAAAAAGGCGTGCCCATGCATAGGTCATGTACTGGGATATGACCAGTGCAAGTGGGAAGGTTATGTAAACCGTAGTCCTCTTCTTATTGACCTGAGATTCTGATCCAGGAAGACCTCTATTAGTCTTTATTGAGAACAATCCATATGGCTAACTTGGCGACTGGAAGAGGTCCAGCACCTGAAGCATTAATCTTGAGACATCAGTCCTGCTTGACAAAACCAATAAATCCAGAGTTGTAAATGCAAACTGCAATAATTTATCTCTCAAAGTCTCAATTTTAAATAAATTAAAGCAACATCTTCCAGCAGATGAACTCAGGACTGAAAGATAACAATTGCTGAATTTTCATATACCTCTGGAAATAATTCTTTCTGCAGCTACGTGCAAGACATTTAGCACCTCTAACCTACTCTTCCTGTGTAAAATGAAATAATATTTACCTGCCCTTTTACAGAGCTGCTATCCAGGGTAATTAGTTTGTGCTTGTAAAACTGCATGTGGATTTAATGCTGTTACAGAAACGGTTACTGCTGTTCTTTGTTTTCAACTGGCAAAGATGTACTTAAACAGTGTACAAAGCACTCAAAAATACAGCCTCAGTCCAAAGGGTCCCATACTGCATTCTGGAATTATTTATCTGCACAAAGCTGTTGGCTCCTCTGGAACAATGCAGGTGAGCAACAAACACTACACACACAAATGCTGCCACATGCAGCCCCTGAAACCAGCTGGAGGAAGAATTCAGAATAGTAACTTTAAGGTGAGAGCGTACATGTACCAAATCCCCGCACCTTTCTCTCCAGCATGACACCGAGGTAAGGACACGAGATTTGTAATTCATCTCAGTTATTGCACATGGTCTTGCAGAAAAAAATATGTGTTTTGGAGAAACCCATATCAGTCATGATGTGAAGGTTAAGAGCTTGCTCCCTGTGTAAAGACAAGCTGGACGAAAGCGCAATACCAGAGCACGAGAAGAAAAGAAAATAAAAAAGCTGCTGTTACTGATGGACTAAACACTCCAGAGGAGTGTAGGATGTTATGGTGGGTTTACCCTGGCTGGGCACCAGGTGCCCACCAAGCCCTTCTATCACTCCCCCCAACCTCCATCAGCACGGCATGCAGGGAGAGAAGATGAAAAGAAAAGAACTGTGGGTTATAATAGATAAAGATGTTGTTCTCTACTTCCCATCCACAGGCGATGTCAGGCTGAGTCCAGGAAGCAGGGCTCCAGAACATGTAGCAGTTGCTCGGAGGACAAAGCTGAATGCCGCCCCATCCTCCTCCTGCCCTCTCCCTTTATAGATGAGCTGAAGTCATATGGTATGGAATATCCCACTGGTCAGCTCAGGTCGGCTGTATCCTCTCTTCCATCTTGCCCCCCCCAGCCTCTGGTGCCGTGTGACCACTGGCAGTCATAACACGGGTGTGTTATCAACACACTCTACGTCCCAGTACTGCAGCATGAGGGCTGTATGGGGAAAAACAGCTCAGTCAGACCCACTTCAGCACCTTTCTGTCCCCAAATGCAGTGTTTCACAGGTCATTTTGATCTATCACAGAATCATAGAATGCTATGGTTTGGAAGGAAACTTTGAAGGTCACTTGGTCCAAACTCCCTGCAGTGAGAAGGGACATCTTCAATGAGATCAGGTTGCTTAGAGCCCTGTCCAATCTGACTGTGAATGTTTCCAGGGATGGGACATCCACCACCTCTCTGGGCAACTTGTACCTGTGTTTCACCACCCTCATTATATAATTAGTTCTCAAGGTGTCTTACAGACATCACAAGTATTTCTCAAATCCTCTTAGCTGTGCAATATGAACTATTGATATGCCCAAGGCCCACCAGCCTGGCTATTTCATTCACAGTAAATAGGTGAGGATGTGCTTATGAGTAAAGAGAAACGACTCCCAGAAATGGGAAGAAAAGGATGAAAACAGTGAGAGTGTGGTGATAAATACCAAAACAGAAAACAAAACGAGAGACTATCAGATATTAAAAAAAAACCAAAAGCAAACAAATATGTTGCAAACCAAACATTAAATGTAATATAAAAAAAAAAAAAAAGTCAGTTCCAATTGATGAAAAATAGAAGCAAAAATATCTTGAAAGTTTCAACTTTAAAAAAATTCAGCATGAATTCTGAAATATGGAGCATATCTATTGTATTTTTTCTTATTTTTGTGACATCCATTATTATTTTTCATAGACATTTTATAAACTCTTGTAGTCCATAGCAGAATTAATATAGCTTATCTCTGTGTCTTTTTACCCTCCTATCTGCATAATTTTATATTTAAGAGTTTAGTTCAATTTTTTGTTACTCTCTGGAATGTATCCATGCTCTTAAATGCCACTTTGGAAGGACAAGAGTCTTCTGTACATCTTTTGTCATGACTATTAGACCCATACAGAAGTCTCAGATACTCCTAGGACAAAAGGTGATAAGTTTCTGTTCAGGCAAATCTATTTTCTATGAAGTCTGTGGTTTAATTTTTTAGTTTGTGTTGTGTTTCTTTCCTAGGGTAAGTTTCTTTTAGAGTAGCTCTTCAGAGTGGTGTCTTCCCAATGCTAAATTTTTCAGGCAAGGAAGCTAGTGAACAAAGATCTCCCTCAGCTTTTTGGTCCAGAAGGGTTATTGGTTACCGTACAAAATCCATCTATAGATATGAAGCCTTATAAGATTTGCTCTTTCTTTTCTTCCGTGGTTGCATATAATCACCAAATTAGGTGCCATTCCCTTTGGTTGGTGTGACACCATTTTCAACCATTTTCTCTGATACTAAATTGGGATATTATAATTGCATCTCATAATGAAATAAGTCTTGTATATTGATCCTCCCTCTCTTTCACTGTCAATGATGCACACTAAAACTGAGGATTTTTACTGATTCAGCAACAGAAAACATAACAAAACACTATAACCATCTTATTTCATAAAGAACAGTTTTGAGTGTTCTAATTTTACATCTTATATCTGTTTTGGAGATTGTTTCCCTTCCAGAGATTGCCCAGCATGGCAGATGTTTAAAATGCACGTTGCAATTTTCATTTTCAATTGCATGCCAAAAAAGCTAGTGTGTCTTTAATGAAATGATACACAAAAAAATACAAAGCTCTGTTTGGCAAATACTATGTTGTCATAATTCAGTTCTTTAGACATTTCTCAATGATGCTCATTAAGTTTATTATCAAAAATGAAGTTTGTACAATCCCTGTTTCAAATGCTGTGTTGAGTCACACATACTAGAGTAAGAAATGTCTAATAGTGATGTAATCCCATAGGAAGCATTTTTTACTTTTGAAATAATGCAAATAATATTCTGTGTTGCATTAAATTAGGATGAGTCTGATAAAGGGTAAAACATATCAGCTATATTGGTCTCAATTTTGCTGTTCACCGGTGCTGCTACCATTTGCAGCAGTAAGTTCAGAATGATAAACCTGATGAAAAAGTCCCCTAATAGAAGCTCTAGATCCAACAATAGTCATGTCATGTCAGAAGACCAAGAAAAAATAAAAAATGCAAGAAGTCATTTATATACTCATCTTGATTAAATGAAATGTTAAATGTGGAAAGACTGTCATCCTTTAAACAATATCTGTTATAAGCCATATTTAGCTTTGGCTGGCTTTTATATTTTTGCATAGGTTATATGAACTTGCTTTTGGTTTTGGTTTTTTTTGTTTGTTTGTTTTGGGTTTGGGTTTTTTGTTTGTTTGTTTGTTTGGTTGGTTTGTTTTACAGTAAGTTGTAGGGGATGAGGTATACTAAGGGATATTCTTAGATGAAGCAAATTCATTATGTGTGTGGATCACAACTAGCAATCCATGCTGGAAGAAGGTAGTGTCTATATCACAACTAAATAAAATCAGTCACCCAGTTATTCTTGAACTATTTTGACTAACCATAAACATTTTGTTTATACATTTTATCTTTACTGTCTGCCTGGAATGAAGTACTATGCATTGTTCTTTCCAGTTTTCCTACCTGTTTTTAGTAAGAATACATTAGGTTATCTTTTCCTGGACTAGTTAACTTTCTTTAAATGTTGTACAAGCTACACTTTTTAACATTTTTAAGGTTGGCTCCCAGTCCCTTTCCATCCGGTCCCTGTCAAATCCATACCATCTTCCTCACACTGGAAATGGGAAAACTGTTTCCTTACTATTCCAGACCAAGCAGGGGAGAGTAAATAAGCCCTTCTTTTCTTAAATATTCATAAGAAAGTTTGTGATGATTTCTACATGCTTTCATAAATGTAAGTTATGTTACTAATTTCACCTATAGGTATAAACACCATCAGAAATCTCCTGGGCATTTTCACTTTAAGCCCTCTTGTAAGGTTTAAATCTTTTCCTTCTTTTTGCCATCATCAGTGTTTGCTGTATCTCTCTGCTTCATTGTGTACAAGTTTCTAAATCTTTGTGAAGAAATAATCTATTAAGGTAGTTTCCTTTGGAACCAGCATGTTAACAAATGGCCTGAAATAGCAGGGGATTGGGATATCCATGTCTTATATTTCTATCTAATGAAGGAATTGATAAAGTGATGGATGGAGAGCCTTTATTTATAAAATGTGGTTAACAAATAAATCCCTATTAGATTTAGTTCCTGTAATGATTTTACCTTTTTTTTTTTCCTAGTAATTTTATTTACCATTCAAAAATACATACTTAAAATATTTTACGTATTTGTGTTAAAAGAATGCTGAAGTTATCAGACCAAGAACTCAAGCATGTACAAATGCTTAGAATTAAGCTGCCTGTGATGCCTGGGTCATCATTTGATAAACTATATTGAAGTGTGTCCTCTATTATTCAGAAAGTTTACCGCTCACAAAGATGCTTCAATGAAAATATAGGAATTTAGAAGTGGACTTTAATGCTTAAATCTCACTACAAATCCCCAAATCATCATGTTCATCTTGAAATTATTTGAAGAAATGTGCTTAAGGGCTTGAACATGCATGGCAGGCAAAGGTTTGGTCTTTGCTTCTGACCAAATAATTGTGCAGTACAATAAATGTATTTTATTCAGTGACTGTCTCCTGTAAAATATGTAGCAACTCTGGGGGCAGGACTAAGATGTCCAGTGAGAATCAGTTGCTTTCTGGATCTGGATTTTATTCTGTACTCATAAATCTTTCATTCCTAACTTCAGCATGGCTTTACTTCAGTAGTAGAGCTGGCAGATGGTGTAGAATAAAACTGAAGTGTCTGAATGACTTCTCCAATATTATAAAATTCATTTCTATCCCTTAATCCTTCTTTACTGAACATATTTTAGGAGAAAACTGAGTTCACACAGAGAATTGCTATGGTTGGAAAAGACCTTTCAGTTCATCAAGTCCAACCATTATCTAACTCTACCAGGGCCATTACTATACCACATCCTTAAGCACCATACCTAGACTGCTTTTAAATATATCCAGGGATGGTGATTCAATCACTTCCCTGGGCAGCCTGTTCCAGTTTTTGATAACCCTTTTGGTATAGAAGTTTTTTCTAATGTCCAATCTAAACCTCTCCTGGCATAAATTGTGTCATTTCCTCTTGTCCTATCAGTTGTGACATGTGAGAAGAGACCAAGACTTTCACACATAGCTAAGAACAGAATCAATATATATCAAGTGCCAATATTTTATTTACATTCTATGTTTTTAGTTTAAAACTAAATTTTTAAACAGAGTTCAGAAAATACACATGCAGGTGAAATTTTCTCACTGGCATAATCTCATTTTAACTTTGTTTTAAATAATAATGAAAATGAAAATTATTTTATGTGTGCGTGTGAAGAATGAAAGATAGAATATTCTAGATCTCAGAATATATATTTTTTTTTATTGCCAATTAATCTAAAGAATATGTGAAACAAAATTTTGTAAAAACACATTTGTAAGTTCAACTGTCTCTCATTTCAACATTCCAGGAGCTGTTCACATCCAAAAATCAAATAGCATGACATGGTAAGTCTCTTGATATTTGTCTAATAAAATAATGGAATGATTTAGAGCTGTTGACAAATAGGCCAAGTGGAGTAGTTCTCACCTGGCCATCCTGACAATATTAGAATATTCCATCTGCTTCCAAAACTGAGTGAACAGATATGCCTCAGAAGGCATATCTAATTTATCTGATACCAACACTATTTCATAGAATCACCTAATAGTTTGGATTGGAAGGGACCCTAAAGAACATCTAGCTCCAACCCCCGTGCCACATGCTAGGACACTCCCACTAGACCAGGTTGCTCAAAGCCCCATCCAACCTGGTTTTGAACACTTTCAGTGTGTTCACATCCAGTGTGACACTTCAAATGAAGTCAAACAATATGTGTCCTTTCTTCCATGTAACTTGCAAGATTTAAAAGTCATCTTTCTTTTTTTTATTATTTCATTCTCTTCTTCTCATATTGCCTGACAATCACTGAGTTATTTTATCATCCACTTACTACTTCTTGGTTACTGAAATCAGGCTACTTTTTGTAACAAAAATGGAAAAGGGTATTAGATTGGCTTAGATTAAATAGATGGCATGCACCTGACTGTGTACAGAAAAATTTGGTTGTGGCTTTACTTGATCTAAATTAAGTGAATACTTTCCTTGGTCAATCAGACTGAATAATAATTATTCACTTGAGTGACTGAAATCAGTTTTCCCAGGACAACACCTTGTGATTTCACCCTCCAAACCAGACTAGCAAAATGCTTCACTGCTACTGTAAACATGACAACTTTATTTTCACATGTTCAATTTAGCAAAACTCAAAAGGATTTCTAAAAGTTGTCTGTCTCTTAAAATGTTACCTAGATCTCTCTCCAGGAAAATTGTTCCACTATAATGTTCCAAAAGAATAGAAAATAAAATGGACAAGAAAAATATAGTAATTTGGATAAACAATCACATTCATTAGAGATTACTTATAGGCATATATGGTATGAGAAATTCTGCTTTACACTCAATTTAAATTAATTATTGCTGCTGTAAACAAGGAAGAAACTTTTAGTATTGACCTAATGCTTAAGCTAGATCTTAAATTGTTCTGAAACTAAATCCAGTTTACTTTGGGGCTTACTTTAAATTGTTTGTGATGAAACATCAAATAAAATCACTTATTCTAGTAAGACAGATTTCAAGGAAGGAAGGTTTACCAGGTGCCAGTGCAAGCCTTGTTAAAATGTTGTATGAAAACAAGCAAAACTGTAATCTAAAATAAGCCTTTCCCAAAAATGCACTTAAAATAATTTATAAATATTAAAAAATGATGGACATATGCTAGGAACAGACACCAAGCACAACTCTTTATTGTATAGACAATTCTAGATGATGTAAACAGAAATTTTTACAGGTAAAATCATTATGATGGTTACATCACTTGATTAATTACTTAGTTTTTGAATATTTATTAATATTTTCACTAAATAACTATTCTTTGCCCTTTGTTTTGGTTTGGTTTTTTTCGCCTTTCAGTCTTCTCCTGATGAATACCTCTCTTTTTCACGGTGTAATGTTACAAGTAGTAGCACTTACCATAACAGCATCAGTACCAACACTTAAAATAATAGCATCACTTCAATGAGCAGCTGAAAAGACCAGTGGTACCAGACAGGTATATGAAGAAGATGCTTAAATTTTACAGAAATTGCTCTCTTCTAGAGTGGCTGCTGTTAATTCATCTGATATTAAATTTTATCCTCCGTTATACTTACTATCCATGAAGCAATTTTTGATATTCTAAGACCTTTACAAACCTCCTGCAAATTTAGCCATTTCTTTAACAGGATTTCATTCAAAATGTGGAGACAATAATTTCCTTTCCTTCTGTTGAGATGACCTACCCTTACCACATTGGTGACATGCCCAAACTATAAAAGCATATTGAGTGCAAATTTTGTATCCAATGGTAAATTTTCTGTTCATGAAAATTCATTACGGGGTCCTAATTGAAAGCCTATTGAAGCACTGAAATCCCTGGAGAAAAAAAATAAAACTACTGATTTCAGTGACCATGGAGAAAGACAAGAAATGCAAAAAATGAGTTCATCGCAGTGCTTCTGTATACAACATTAAGGTACATTCACTGCAGTGAATGCAAGTAATGGTCAATGGGAACCCATAACAATATACTCGGCATCAACAACAGCTCTCACAGTGTTAAGTAGGGTTGAGGGAGCAATCTGACAGAGAAGGTCATATAGCAGATGATTATCAGCTTGCTCTTGCAACACAGAGTTTTATTTAATAGAAAACACATGGCCAACTGTATCAAAGAAATAAAATGAGACAAAGCAGAAAGGGTGGAGCTATAGCATGTTTTAAAGAGGGCGAATGTGAAATTAAGTTAGGGGAGTCAGTGACCAGATTGCAAAAAGGTAGAAAACAAGTTCTGAATGATAAAACAGAAGATAATTTTAGCGTCATCATGTCAGACCTCAAAAGACGGATGCTGATGAAAAGATCACAGTTCTTAAAGACAGAAAATAGCTACAGCATCGTTGACAGCTTTAGCTGTGCTGCATTTTCCTCCCTCAGGTTTTGAAGGAACTCTAAAAGAAAATTGTTTCACATTCTAGTAAGGGACTGATATGAGAACAATAAATGAAACAAGTCAAAGATAGTACCAAATTTTTGAGGCTGGGAGTAAAATATTCAATTTCAGATTTAAAAGGTCTCTATAAGGCCTGATATTTAAGACTGCAGGTTTTGTTAAGTAGCCAATTTTCCCATGCAATATACCTGAAGACCTCAGATCCCATACACTGTGCAGCGAACTGCCTGGTAAGACTGATGGTGCTAGAGATATATTAGAAATCCCAGTGTCCTGTAGAGTTGTTGGTGTATGTGTTTGTGTGTGTGTGTGTGTATGTGTGTGCATTTTTATCTCTTCATGAGCCACAGATGATAGGTGCATTTTGGGCACCACCTGGCTATACAGCCTGTGGTGATGGCAGACCTGTTCAGTCTTACATGACAGTGAAATGGTTAGAATAATTGATCAGTGGAGGATCCTTACCTCTGCAGGCCAAGCGGGTTCAATTTCACATATTTAAAGATCTGGAAGAGTGTCCTTGTCATCCTAATTTTTCAAGCTACAGCCATTTCTAAGATGGGGATGCTGTGCATTTTTTGCTCTGAAGCAGTGCCCTACAAGCAGTTGCTGCTAGAGCAAGCGGTGCCAAGACTGAAAACAAGTGTGGGGTTTTTTATGCATAAATTTCCATGAAGATCAACAGATTGATCTGCCTCACTGCATGGTTATCTGAAATGCAGGAGGCAGTGGGAAATTTGCAGTTACCCACATGAGGTCAAGTTGGCACTCTTGGCATAGCATTATCCCACATGGGCTAGAGGTGCTCAGGAAGCCTTACTGCCAAGTAGGGACAGGGAGAGAGCAGGTCATGTTTTATCATGTTGAACAAGTAGAGAGAGGAAAAGAGAACAAGTCAGGTAAATAGTTAAACAGAAATAAAACAAAGAAAATGCTAGAAGTCGGTGTATTTTGAACAACATATTTAACAAGAATGTTTTGTGTTATGACTGCAAATAGAGCTAAACACAAAAGACACAGTCACACAGCTTGAAATATTTCAGAAGGGAAGCTTTACAGAGAAAAAGGAAGAAAAATAAAATAAAATCCAGATGTTTTTATATTTGTACATCAGAAATTGAGAAATATCTGCAGAAATATATACCTTTCTGTATTCTCGTAGGTGAATAAAAGAAAAACCAGAGATTAGAGATTTACTTTTGCAGTGTAACAGAGACACCCAGAAGCAGAGCACAGGGAAATACGTGAATATGAAGATAGGCGGTTATGTGGCAGCATTTGTACCAGCCCCATTAACTCTTACCACCTGAGACCCTTGTGCTTCATTATTTTTTGAAAATCAATTTTATTTGATTTATTGTGCTTTATTTGTGTCTTCTATCAAAGAATAAAATCAGATTGTTCATTTTTTGTATTGAATTGATAGTATTTATTGTTTACATCCCAAAGAAATAAAGGTTTACTTGTAGCAACAAAGGTGCTGAGCTATTGTTTTTCCACATAAGACAGACATTATATGACTACCTAGAGGCCATATAGTTTTTATGAATCAGGTTCATGTTCACCATTTAAATATAAGAAAAATTGGAATTCATATTAAAAAAAAGATTTTTCAGATGTTATCTGAAAGGGCAGCTGTCCTGGAAATCCTAAGAATGACATATTTTTAGTTTTGATGGAAGACTTAGTGTATACTCTGTATAATAATCCTTTTCTTTTTAATTTGCCACTTCCTTTTAACTTCTGACTTTATAATCAGAATGCAAATTTTCTGTCTGAATGACACCTGAAATGGAAAAAAAATTAAAACAAAAAAGTAAGAAAAGCAAACAAACACTACATACAAACCTTCATTACCTGCCAATATGACATTTTGATTTATGTTTCATTTTTTCAGGATCTCATAAAGACAGATATGTGTCATCAGAACAATATAGATACTAACGCTGAAAGTCAATGATGCAGATAATAAGAGATTCAAAATTTCTTTGCAAAATGTACACTGTCCTCACTGTCAGACCCAGATGTTTGCAAAACCAGGAAACTAAAACAAACAAAGAAACAAACAAACAAACTACTTGAAGGAAAGGTCTCATTAGCTAGATTTATTAGCAAGATCTTTAATAAGCCTTATGGTGGCTTGACTTTTCCAAGAAGCACAGATCTCTGGATGAATGTACTGAAGTGTGATGACCAGCACTAGTGGAAAAATTGATGCCACCTAGGAGTAAGAAGTTCTTTCAACAGTATTTTTCACTAGTGTCACTTGTGATGCATTTCCAGGTAGTCCATTGTATGCTTTCAATCAAACCAGTTATCTGCATTTAGTCTGCTGTTTAGAGGATTCTCTAGACATCTTGGTTACAAGAAATGGAAGGTATTTATAAGATTCATCGTGTTATCTAACACAGATTGCTTGTATCAGAATGTTCTGTGCGGGAAATCTAAACAGAAGGATTTACAAAGGTTTTAAAAGCCATTATTCAAGTAACTGGAAAATAGGTAAAGCATATGTTGTTTAAAGTGTTGGACAGTTCAAGAGAAATTTTCATTTTATCTGAAAATAATCAAATATAGGGTTTTATTGTCTATCATCCAAGGATAAATGTTTTTATTGCAGTGATTTCTGACAGTTTTGTGCTTCCCTGTTGTTAGGGAACTACAGGATTTTATAGTTACTTTTTAAAGGAGTTTGGAATGTGAACTGTGGTACACATGCTAAATTCATCCTCAAAAAACTTAAATACAGTCTTACCCTTTCACTACAAACTTCTAGACCTTATTTGGTATTATTTAAATGTCTTTTTAATATGACATTTTCTCTCAGTGCCATGTTACTTGACATCTTGCAACATTAGCCAGACAGTAAAGATACAAAAGGGAAATATTTAAAAGATGCTGGCACATGCTCATTAAGAGGCTTATCCTGTCTGTGAAGGCAGCAGAAAAATGAAAATGGAGGTTTAACTCCCTTCTCTGACAGTGTAAAAAGTCACTGTTGCCTAGGAAAAGTCATTAGCTTTAAACTCAAGGAATTAATTATTTTAATCAAAAGCACCATCGAGCAGTGGAATTTATTGTCCATAATATCACCAAAATCTGAGCAAAATATAGATATGAAAAACAATTCTTTCTTTCTTTCTTTCTTTCTTTCTTTCTTTCTTTCTTTCTTTCTTTCTTCTTCTTCTTCTTTTCCTTCCTTCCTTCCTTCCTTCCTTCCTTCCTTCCTTCCTTCCTTCCTTCCTTCCTTCCTTCCTTCCTTCC
>WUAM01000287.1:94693884-94708599 GCA_024336885.1 Actenoides hombroni
ATCAACACCCTCCAGCTCCCAGTACTGCAGCATGAGGGCTGGATGGGGAAAAGCAGCTCAGCCAGACCCACTACAGATGTCAAAAGTGGGAGAGTGAGCTTTAGGGCAAGTATTATGGCTAGTTAGCAGGGACATATTCATCCATGGCAAAGAAGATGGAAAGATAGGAAAATAGGGCTTACGTGTCATGGTTAAGTTGAAAAACATAGGAGATATTTCCAGGCGGGATAGAAGGGGAGAGAATCATGGGATAGAATCATAGAATTGTTTTGGTTGGAAAAGACCTTTGCTCATGAACAAAAATCCACTGTAAGAAAGATGACTGTAAATCATGTACAATTGCTTTGACCAAAAATTTTCAAACAATTAAAATTACTATAAAATTAGGCATTTTCACGTTTTCAGGTCTTCATTCAAGGAAGTGATTGGAATGTGTACCAGATCAGTACTAATGACAAAGTTCTGTAAAAAAAGAGGGATGATGTGCAGGTGTTCTGGCTAACTGGAACTGGTAGAAAAGCCCATACCCATACATGCTTTGAAAACACAAGAGCCAAGAACTGGTACAGTCTGAAGTCGTAGGAAAGAGAAAAGCGATACAGAAAAAAAAACCCCAAGATTGAAGCCATAAGCACAAATATAGCCAATATATGTTTCCTAACTACAGAAGCAGAAAACATGAAGCCAGTGCTTCAAAATGCTGGAGAACGAACTCTTGGGCAGTCGATGTTTAGTAATTGATGAAAGAGGTGGAAATTACAGAGGAGGAAGTTAAAAGACAATGCTTAACAGAATGGACAGGATGACCTAGCAAATTATGGAACTGCCAGCTATCCTTCACTACCTAGCAGAACAGTGGAATAGATTATTTAAGGCTTGATAAATATGAATTACAGGACATACAGATGATTAATGCCAATCAGCTTCACTTTATGAAAAATAAATCTTGTCAAATTAACTTGACAGCTTTTTTATGAGATCAGCAGATCAATAAAACTAATGATGTTTGATGTAATATACTTAGAACTTCACAAGGCAACTGACTTGGTATTATATGGCATTTGGATCAAGAAAATAAAAAGTTATAAGGTCAAGGGGAGCCCATAATAAACAGATTTCAACTGGTCTCAAATAGAACTAGTAAGTCTAGAAATGTAATTGCAGGTAAGTGTCCCAGTAGGTGTATTTCTACCTTGGTCATGGAAATTGGCTTTTAGCACCAAGGTATTTAATCATATTATATGTATTGGTGACCTAAAAGAAAAGTAAAACTATTTGTCACAAAGTGTGCAAATAACAAAAAGATTAGGAACATAACTTAGCTCATGCAGCAAGCTTTGCACAAGCAAGCAACTGGCATTTGAATGCGACTGAATGTGAGGATGTCAAAGAACAACAGACCATACTCTGGCAAAGGAAGTTCTGCCTGGGAGGGGCAGGAATACGCAACCAAGTTTGAAATCTCAGTAGATAAGCACAGAGTTCATGTAACCAACCTGCTGCCACTGCCAAAATATCTAACGGGCTGCTCAGATGTACAACAGAGGAGTTAAAAGGCAAGGGGTTATGTTATACCTGCCTGAGATATAGGTGTGGTTGTAGTATAAACAGTGTGTCCAGGTCTGGGTTTATCCATCTCAAGAAGAATGCTGGCAAATGGGAAAAAGTTTAATAATTGAAATGTTCTAAATGATGTTTTATAGTAAGGGACACAAAGAGCTTTGTACGTGTTATTTATCAAAGAGAGAAATGAGAGCGAGCCTTTTTCCTATCTGTGAATACCTACACAGGTAAAACACATGGAAATGCACAACAAAATGGCATAAAGCTGAAGCTGATTAAATTGATACTAGAAGTGAGATTTATATATATCTGTACACACAGTTATACATAAAACCAGTAAATAATTACCCACTGAAACAGTTTACAGTGAGGTGTAGAAGATTCTCCATCAGTAAAAATGATCTCATTTTGGCCTTGTGCTTTTCTTAAGAAACAGTGTGTGTTGTATGACAGGATGACTCAAAATGCCTCCTTTTTGCCTTATAATTTATGAATCTTTGAGGCAGAGAAAAAGACTGGTTTGGGTTTTGAGCAGCAGGAAAGAGTCCAGCAAGTGGCATAATGAGGCAGATAGCTGAATTATCATGAAGATCACTGTTGGATAAGATACAAAGACAGTTGAGGAACAGAACTCATATCCAGCCCTGAGGCACATCAGTGGAGAGAAGCAACAAAGCAAAACAACAGTAGAAGTGCAGTAAGAAGAAAATCTGACTAAATACACATGGAGCGACTCATAATATCTACTTAAATTTCTTGAATCCACAAAAACAAAAGTTCTGCTCTCTTATGCAGAGTATGTGCAAGGCCAGTCTTCCTGATGTTTAGTAACACCAAGCATAAATCAAAGGAAAAACTATCTGTTATGCTGTAATAACATCTCATTTATGGTGTATTCTATATAGGTTTTCTTTTTATAAAGTTAAACTCTATCACACAGTGTATACTAATACTGGGATTTGTGACATATAAACCATCTATGGGTTCCTTACCTTTTAAAGCTTCATTGATGTAATTCTGTATGTAATACACTCTGAGCTTATCATGCACCATATTGTGGTCATCATCAATTCCATTAGCCATAACATAAATTGGGACATCACCATACTTTGATTGTATCCACTTGAGCAGTTTACGCAGTCCCCAGGGTACTACTGCAGCTCTGCTAGGGGAGTGCAGCCATGTGATGTCATTGATCATTTGAGCTTCAAGATAGTGGTCATATTTTAGAGCATCTTCTTTCTCCCAGCCCACAAGGGTAGTAGTGTAGTGACTCAAGGCAAAAAAATCAAATGAGCCCTGGATTAACTTCTTTTCATCTTCTGAGAAATAAGGCAAATGGAAATTATATAGGTCAACACTGTTCCTTTGGTGAAGCCATGCTCTCATCACCTGTGGGTAATCACCATTCCCAAAGATAGGCTCTGCAAGCCAGCCAATGTCAAACTCTAAAATTCTGTCAGCAACTTCTTGGTCATTTCTGGAAAAGGGACAAGCCGGTTCTACCCAGTCAGCTTGCAGAGATATAGATATTTTACCTTTCTGAGATCTCCTGAATTCTTTGTCATAAAGATGCCATGCTTTTGCATGGGCTTTCAACAGGTTGTGCCCTGCAGCATATGTCAAGTTCTTCACAGGCGGTTCATTCATTGTGATCCAAAACTTAACATGGTCTCCAAGACTTGTAAAGCAGAATTTGGCATACTCAACAAAAGCCTGAACAGTTTCTGGGTTTTCCCAAGCTCCATATTTGGCAAGGGAAACTGGAAGCTCTTGATTCTCAGACATAGGTTGCCATAAAGCAACAACAGGAGTTATGTTAACTCTGAGAAGTTCACTAGCAAAACACTGATAATAATGTACAAGTGTGTGGTTGATTAGAGAAAGATTACCTAAAGGAAGGATTAAAGACCATTTCAGTGAAAAATGGAAGTGTGTGACATGCATTTCTTGCAGAAGAGAGATCTGGAGTCTGATAGCTGCAAAATCAACACAGTGACGCTTGAATTTTGAGGTGAAAACTCCATCCACTTTAATAAGCTTCTTCGTCTGGTGAACATCCCACACATAGACATTAGAGTCAAGAAACTGGGTGGGTGTCGTGTCTACCTAGATAGAATAAAAAAGATACCAGATTCAAGCTGTTTGTTCTAGGTAGGTGGGAACATCATAACCATCAGGCAAAACATGGTGAAAGAATATCCTAAGTCAAAACATTGCATTTAGCACCTCTCTCACATCTCTGATACGATAACATCTCTGGCTCATAGGCATGAATTAATTTTCTGTTAACATGTGACAGCAGAAACATATCAAATCTATACATATCATTTTCAACCTATTTTGCAAACAAGCTTATGTTAATGGTCACCGTGTTTATATCTTCTCCAAACTGCTCCAATCTGTATGGGAAACAAAGTATTGCTCAGGGGTAAGGCACTAAGCTTGCGACACATGTCCAGAGAAGCAGATCTTCAGGAAAGACTACAGTAACTTTTAATGTGTTTTTCTTTCAAAATTAAGAAGGGCCTATAGAGAGACTGTCTGTTGTAAATTGCCCAATAGATTCAGTTTCAAGACCACTCCTGAATTCAGTAAAAGAAATAATGAATGCAACATCATTTCTGTGTTCAGTTCTTTTCCTGACTATGGCGAAAGATGAGTAATGTTCTGCACTTGATGTTTAGCCCAAATTCAGTTGACAAGCAAGATTTTTCCTTCTTGCTTAAGAAGTCCTTTTTTATTTAACTCATACAGAATTCATTTCCAAGTTACTTCAGCAGGCTGTTGATGCCTGAATCATTTTCTTTCGGGTCTCCAAATAAACTCACTGTATGTCACTTCAACAGTAAATGCATTTCCCGTAAGTCTTTAGGGCTTCAGATATCAGAACCGCCTGTATGACATACTGACAATAGAAGATATGCTTCTCAGGGTCCCACAGAACTGTACTTTCACTTGTTAATGAATACCACAAACACAATAAGGACTAGAAAATGGAAAAGTGAATTACTTAACGCACAGTGTAAAAATCTCCTCATTCATATTCTAGAGTAACTCTTACAAGAAAGATCCAAACTACAAGATACCGGTATCACATGTGCTTATTTATCCTTTTTTCTTCTTTTTCTTTGGTGCATGGTTTCCCCCTGAGTTCAGATTTCTGTGTCCTGCCCTCTGTTTGAAAAGCAGGTGTCAGCCTACAACCAGTGTTCAACTTGTAGCTGAGGCTCTGCAAACTGTATAAAGAAGCTGCTGAAAATCAGCTGCTATTTTCTCTGGAGAGGTCAGTACTGTGCTTATAGAAGAAAGTAATAAAAACCAGCATGTCTGAGGGAAATTGCTTTTCTGGAGAATTGTCCCTTGTAGATTACTAAAGCATGCATTGCCACTAATACTGTGGGAATGCTGTCAAAAGAGTTTTTCCACTGTGATGCATCTACAAATCACACTACCTAAGCCTTACGGCACAAAATGTTTGAATGGCCTTTTGAAATGAAAATATCCAGCTTTGAAGGTTTTGGGGATGGGAGGGATTTTTTAACTGTCTTAGGCTGACTAACTCCACAACTTTACAGCTGTTACCAATCCTAAAGGCAGCAATTCCATTTCCAACCCCTAATCTATCTGAGAGTTAGAAGGATAATGACCGTTGAGTTTTCTTGGAAATTGGTATATCAGGTAAGGAGGCTGCAGCATTTTTCAAGAGGACAAAGCCAGATCTTACTTTTTGAGTGAGGGAAAACAAGGAAGCCCCCTAGACTCTAGCCATAAGAAAGGTTCTGTCTTTGTGAAAAATCTAAACCAAAAATTGTGTTCTTGGATCAAGCCTCAGCACTGAATTTAACTACACCTCTTTACTGTGGTTAGAGAAGCCCTGCAAGCCAAAACAGCATCTGAGAATTACAGATCCAAACTGTTAAAGAGACTGTAACTAAGCTACAATTTTTACTCATGTTATGAATTTTAAAATTTGAAAGCTTCTCCCAGAGTATCAGATTTGGTTGAAATAAAGAGTGAGAGTTATGAACTGGATCTGTGATCTAGATACGAATCTGCCCCTGTTTTCCAGGGGCACTGCAGGCCTCCATCAGACAAAGTACTACACAAAATGACAAAGAAGGAATACAGAAATGTCATCTAAATCTAATACTGTTTACTTTCTTTTTTTTTTAATTATTTTTTACACAAAAGCTCTCCAACAACCATACTGGGATATATATGCGTAAGATGTAGAAACATGCCACTGGCATTTTCTTTCAGGAACTTTTCTAAAAATTATATTATCACAGCAGACAAATATATTTCCATTAAAATTATGGACATGAAAAAGCAGTAATATTTCCCATTTCATAGACTAGTACATTTGAAATACATTTCAGTATCAACTTCCATTTGAAAAGGACTTGACTTCCATGTCCAGGGAAGATGAGCATCAGACCCCTTTCAATTTCCATATGTTTTTCTAAAATGTTATTTATCTTATCTCAATCTGACTGGACCTCCTAGGTCACACGCAGAAAGTCTAATGAAGACTGAAAGGCACAGTGTCTGGCACAAAAGCCTTGTACCCATCTACTTGCAGCACTGTGGTAATATATATTGGCAAAGACGCTCTATCCAGCAAATTTCTCAATGTGAACTTGTGCACTGATCTGGCTGGACAGCCTGTTGGCTTTATCATCACACTCACCTGAATGTAATTGTCAACAATGCCCCAAGCAAAGCCACAGGGAAAAATACCTTCTATGGGCTGGTTTTCAGGCAAAGGTGGGAAGCCATTTTTTTCTATCAGCTTTTCGTAGAACAAGACAGAAGATTTGGGCATCAGTTTCTTGTCGTGACTTTGAAAATCAACATAAAACAACCCACGTCGAATGCTGTATCCTCTGTGCCATTCAAAGCCATCCAGGAGGGACCAGACCGTGTAGCCAAACACATTAACTCCATCATACCGGACAGCTGAGGAAAGAACAATTCCAAACTTATTGCAGTGCTCATTTTTCCACATCAGCACTGTTTGCTGTATTCACGTGTAAAAACAATGCAACAGGTCAGACAAGTATCTCAGGGGTCTGCCTCAAAGCACATTCAGGGAAGATATTCCAACTGCACTCAGGGAGCTCCCAGGTCATGGGTGTTCATTCTGTAAAGGCAGTAGTGGTACCTGGCTTGGCTTTAAACAAGTGAGATTTAGAAAGAGAAGCAGTGCAACAGTGGTTTGAGCAGAGCTGTTAATTAGGTGTGCCAAACCTCAGCCTCGGAGCAGAGCACACTATGCTTGAACCTTTCGCAGCAACTGAGCCAGTAACTGCCCTGCCCAGTACTCTGCTAAGCACGCACTGCAGCTCACCCTGGGGTAACTTAAGTGCCATTAAGGCAGCGCTACCCTGTATGCAAACAGAATTTATACTTTGTTTTTACTCCTTCCCCTCCACTGCAAAGACATATTGAGAGAATCCTGACAACACTTTTGGTGTGCCGATGAATTTTTATTACCACAGATTTTAAGTAGAAGTGATAATGCAGTAAGACTCTCTTTACTTGATCATTCTGTCTCTTCACATCTTTTATAGCACAGTATTTTCCAGCTTAAATATTTAAGGGTTTCTAAAAATACGTCTATGTTCTAGGTCAACTGCTTGACTTTCAAGAATCACCACACACTTTGAAGGTTAATATCAGGGTCTACAGACATCTGTTAGTATTGCCAGCATTACAGTTTTAAGATTCCAAATGATACTCACTTTTACTTGCATTAAACACTGAGATTCAGCAAAATATTCCTGGGCAAGACTCAGCTTCAGGAAAACACAAAGGAGTGTGCTTATTTTAATTACATAATTAGACCCACCCTAATTCAGCAATGCACTTAAGCAGATTCTTAAATGTTCTTTTGAACTTCGGTTTGGCTCTGCAGCCAGCAGAGCTTATCTTTATTACTCACCATCTTCTGTCAACTCAAACTGGGTACTGCCTGAATATAATGTTTTGCAGCCTAATAACACTGAAGGCGTTATTTCAGGCAAACAGAATATCAAGATCCTCATTTCCTGGTTTCATTAACGTACCTCATTACAATCAGTTACAATGGACCACATAGATTCCTGATTGTAACCTTGTTTGAATCAGTTAAATGAACTGCGGTTAAATAAGCAATGACTTTGGCACAATCTCTATCAGAGGTCATGAGAAAATGTCTAAGGAAACGGAATATTTCTCCTCCTAAAGGCATCATTCTTCTGTGTTAGGCAAATGCCAGTATTTTCCTAACCTCTGCATTCATCTGTGATGACATCTGTTGTACCAGCAGAGTAAAAGCCAATACAGGTCCACTTTCTGAACTGGTCTCAGTAAGAATTTCTCTTTGAACAGCACCTCACCCCTTCTGTAAGTCATCACACAGCACTCCCACACTTCCTGAGCACCTCATAAAAATTCTCCTCAAATCCTTCTTTAAAAATGTATTAACTTCTAAGTGTCACCTATGAAAGAAGCAACTTGAAAATTTTTTGGAAGTTCCAAAAAGTTTGGAAGTCTCAAACACAGTATGCCACACAAATGCATGCTACTGAAAAAAACACAATGAAAAATATTGGTTTGGTTTGGGTTTTTTTTTTTCATTTTCCTTTGTCTAGATCCCCTCTTTTTTATGTCTGTTGGTGTGCAAGCCAGGCTGGCTGAAGCCTAAGCTGTCCTTGCTTCTGAAACTGAGTGGCCTTGTCCATACTACCTACTGGAAATACCTCCTGACCTGAGCAATCCCCCACAGCATGCTTAGAAGTATGCTACTGTGCATGTCAGAACTCTGCCAGAACTGGGTTAAAAATTAAACAGCAGTTCAGCTCACGCTCTGTTTAGCTCACTAGCATAGAAATAGCGCAAGGGAAGCATGGCAGACCGATAAGTGTCAAACACAGATCCTTAAAACCCTCTGCTCAGCTGCTGTCCAACCCCAGGGCATGCAGGTGAGCGGTGTGAAGCCTGCAGCCCCTGCTTCCATGTGGAAGGTGCCCAGGGATTTATGTTTTGCCTCTGGACATACCTGAGAATAGCTCAGTCCTGACCTGTCAGGGCCCTGGCTGTTCCCGTTTTCCTTAAGGCTCTTTGAATTCAGACCTGTTAACTCCCCAGATAATGACCTAGCCCCTTGGCTGGTCAACACGGCACAGAGGAGTTTGCATAATCTCCTGGTCAACATGTTCCACCTTACAAGGAACAATCAATTTATTTGTTGCACCAGAGACAGAGCAGGGAACTGAATACGGCCCTGGAGTAAGTGGTTAGATACCCGCACATGTGAGAAGATATCACCAATCAATTAGCAGCTCTAATTAATATTTAACTACTTTATATTACAGTTTTATTTACTCTGTTCAATCCTAAATGGTATTTGGAGACAAAAAAAAAAAAGTAGAAAGTTCAATAAGAGTAAACAGTAAAAGGATTTAAGTCTGTGAATTCCAAATAAAGACACTCTTTCCCAGGGCCAAAAAAAATATAAATATATATATATATATACAAAGCTTGTCTACAGCGTGCAGTGTCAGAATGGGCATCAATATCAGCACTTCAACTGAAATCAGGAGTGTACCTTTGAGAAAATCTCCCTCATCACATTTCTGGTCTCAGGATGCATGACCCGGTTCCTTTGGAGTGAAATTAATCCAGAAACAGGCTTCAGGAATGCACACAGTGTGGACATCAGGCCCTCAACACCAATTCTTTTAACTCTACAGGCTTCCTCTGACTGGGCTGCACTTACTTGTTAATTTAGATATAGAAATAAGCTGTTTTGTTTGACCCAGTGCATATACACACAACCAGGCAAAGATACTGGCCAGATCTAGGAAGTAGCAAAACCACAGTTATGTGGCCCTGGGTCTAAATTAATTAACCTTGTTTCTCAGTGTCATTTTACTGCCTCATGACTGCTGGAGTGAATCTCATGAATCTCTCCTTTACAATGCTTTATTGCACTGGATAGACATTTCCTAAGTCTCTGAGAGAGACAACATGTGTCGTAGTCTTTCGCCTTTAATGTTGTCCAACCAGACTGTTCACTGCCAACATGATGCCTTTTGTGGGTCTTTCTCAACTAAATTCCCTTAAGCATTGCTTTGGTATTTACATTGGATTTTGCAGATTCTAATGGCAGAAGACGCAATAATTTTCATCATAATGATGCCAAGGTCCCTTCTGCAGATCCGGTCTTTGTATTTCTGTGTGTATATATATATATATATATATATACATAAAAATCTGCTATTTTATTTCTGTAAAAAGTTTAGCCAAGTGCTAGTATTCTTAAGTTACGATAACAAGGCTGTTATACTGCTGTTGTTACTGTTATTATTTACTGAGTAGCACGCTAAAATGAAAGGAACTCCATAAAATGAGATTGTTTCCTGCCAGCTGTGATTAAAAGGCAGATCCATGTACCAATAGCCATCAATTGACAAAATAAGAAGAAATATGGGTAACAGGAATGCAACTCCTTCATCAATATGAGCGCTTCTTCATCTGACTTCATGTAAACTAGTAACACTGTACTTACAACACCTAGTAACTGTTTTACATTGCATTCTTTCCATTTTGGATGCATTGGCTCATTTATTTATTCACTTTTTAATTTATTTTCAATAATTAGGTTTCTGGAATAGCAGATGAAACAAATGTGGGAATTCTCTGCATCTTTATGAGTGCTGAGAACAAAATGAAAGCCATTTTTGCTCATCTCCTGTATGAAAATGGCAATGTAACAAAATGACTATCTCATCTGAACTCATAGCTACAATAATACTGTTTTTAAAACCAGAGCAGTAAACTGTAGACACATAAATCTATTATTAAATTGCAAATTAAGACATTAAAAGACAGTGAAAGTGGAAATGGTAGCTTCAACAACTTGTTGGTGACTACTAGGACTGAAAAAATCTGTTTTGCCACAAGAAAAAGAGAAAATAGAAAAAAAATCTGATACAAGGTAGTGTGTTTCTCTTACTGTTTAATTAACCATTTAATTAATTTAGGTTATATAACCTCTAACATTCAGTTCTCCTTGAACTGATATAAATTCATATTATTGTGACTGATGTCCACAGCTGTATCAATGTAAAATTTATGCAAGGGCAACAGTGAGATGTAGAATTAAAAAGTTGCAACTTTTCATTTAAAAACATGTTCTTTCAGCCTTATGTTTTCTTCAGAGGAACTCCTGTAGCATTTACCTTCCCACATACATATTCTTACGTTTTCTATATATGCATTTGTATACCTAAGATATAGAAAAAAGTTGTTAACAAATAGCACAGAAAATTTCCCTACGTCTACTGAGAGTATAGTTCACCCATGTTTTGCACTTCCTTCCACCAAAGACAGGAGAAATTTTCCTACTGATTTCAAAGACAGCAGCATCAAGCTCACCAAATGCATCTGCAGATTTTATAGGTCTTCAAAAGCTGAAAAGAACAAACCCAGGAAAGGGATTTGGAGTCTCATTTTACAAGTGCCAAGATGAATGTTACAATTAGTTTTCATCCTGGTTCTTTAGCATGTCCCTGTTGGCTATTTTGCATTATGATTTTGTCAAGCACATATTAATAACCTCAGTCCTACCTTTCAAAGTTTCCATAATGAACTTTTTGAGGTAGTAAATATACTTGGCATCATCTCTCTTGGTGCTGCCAGAAACAAACCAGCTATTCTCCACAATGAATATTTGGGGGTTGTTATATTCACTGCTTATCCAGTAAAGGAGCCGCCTCAGGCTTATTGATTCCAACTGCTGGAATTTCATGTGGGAGTCTAAGAGCTGGAAACTCAGTGTAGCTCCAAAAGAAAGAGCAAAAAAGTCTGCTGTTCCCTTGATATACTTCTTCTCAACTTCACTGAATTCAGGCAACAGAGATGAGAGGTTGCTCCTCATACTCTCTGGATAGTCACCATCAATAAATATGGGCTTAGCAAACCAACCAAGCACAAAATCAAGGGATTTTTGACATTCTTTTATGTTTTTTTCAGTCATACGTTGAGGTTTTATCCAGTGGGAGCTAAGGGCAATGGACACTCTTCCTCCTTGAGTTGGACGAAAATGGTCATTGTAGAGATGCCAGACTTTAGCATGGGCCTGTTGAAAAGAAAGACTGTAATTAATGTGCCTGAAATTCCATTTTAAGTAACACAATTAGTCTCAAGTACTGAAGCCTGG
The DNA here is from genome assembly GCA_024336885.1 of Actenoides hombroni. NCBI lineage: Eukaryota > Metazoa > Chordata > Aves > Coraciiformes > Alcedinidae > Actenoides > Actenoides hombroni. The sequence goes on from WUAM01000287.1 coordinate 94,705,658, forward strand.
TGTCACATAGCAACCACATAAACACAGCATTTGAGGGCTCAGCCTTATTCATTCACCAGCAGTTTACAACTGCTAGAGCAGCGTCACCTAGGACAGGCCACACAGGAATAGATCCAGGCTGGTTTTGAAAGTCTCTGGAGAAGGAGACTCCACAATCTCTCTGGGCAGCCTGTTCCAGCCTCTGTCACTCTCACAGTAAAGAAGTTTTTCCTTATGTTGAGGTGGAACTTCCTGTGTTCCAGTTTGTGACCATTGTCCCTTGTCCTATCACAGGGCACCACCAAAAAGAGATTCGTCCCTTCTACCTGACACCCACCCTTCAGATATTTGTAAACATTCATAAGATCCTCTCTCAGGCTTCTTTTCTCCAGGCTAAACAGCCCCAGGTCTCTCAGCCTTTCCTCATAAGAGTGACATTCCAGTCCCTTCATCATCCTCTTAGCCTCTGTTGGACACTCTCTAGTATTTCCCTGTCCCTTTTGAACTGGGGAACCCAGGACTGGACACAATACTCCAGAACTCACTAGTGCAGAGTAGAGGGGGAGGAGAACCTCCCTCAACTGGCTGGCCACACTCGTCTTTATGCACTCCAGGATACTATTGGCCTTCCTGGCCACAAAGGCACATTGCTGTCCCATGGATAATTTATTGTCCACCAGGACTCCAAGGTCCTTGTCCATGGAGCTGCCTTCCAGCAGGTCAACCCTTAACCTCTACTGGTGCATCGCTAGTTGGTTGGGGAAAACAGCATTTCAGTTTTCCACGGAATACTAGGCACTGAACACACTTCTAGCTAGACAACTTTATTAACTTCTATTATTGAGTTCAGACATAATTCCAATATTTACAAAAATGAAAATGCATTCAACTAAACATGTTTCAAAGTATGTTTTCATTACAGGAATATCACTTTATATGTAGGTTCACAGACATGTAAAGAAGAAAAGTCTCTTCTTAAGAACTGTCCAGATCTCTCAAGCAATACAAGACAAACAAAACCTCTTGAACCTATTCCTCTTTGAATCAGATCACAGAGTATAGGCAAACCTACAATTTACCACAGCTCCTGAAAATAGTATTCCAATAATTCAATTTAATTTTAATTTTACATTTTAAATAAATAAAAATAGTAATAGTGAATAGTAAATTTTAATTAACTTTTACTATTTACCTCTGGCATCATATTTCAACCTCTTGCTATAATTTCATCTGTTACTGTGGGGAGATCATTTCTACCAAATTTCTTTCCTGTAATCTTACAGAGTCAGTTGAAACAGTCTCTTGATGTTCCCTTTGAAAGCTAAATAGATTAAGTTCCTGGAGCTTTGCATTATCTTCAGGCATAGCTTCAAGCTCTCTAACCATTCTCACTGCTGCCCTCTGATTCTCTTCCAATTTGTCATCATCTGTCTTAAACTGCAGAAGCAGAATTGGACATAATATGCCAGTGGTAGCCTTGCCAGCAGGAAAACCAGAGACAATTTAATATGCTATTTCTGCATATGTGGCCACAGCATTACACTGCGAGCATATGCTCATCTTAACTGCCATATCTCCAGAGACCTTCACCATCTAAAACGCATTTTTAATTTGCACCTAGCTTATCAAAGAATTCTAAATGCTCTATGAATCAACACCTCAGCTTTCTGTCATCTACACATTAGTAGAAATTGTAATGTTTTTTTCCTAGGTCGTTCATAAAAAGGTATAAAATGATGAGATCTATTCATTAGATAAAGCCTAATTATTCTCCGTTTACTTTCGCATTTTGAGACTTATCAGTTAGTATTTGTTCACACGTGCTGTGATGACATGAAGCTCCATTCTTGCCATACAAAGTCACAGGTGTGATGAATACATAGGACAGATTATTAATCAAAATGTCATACACATTTTTTACCCCTCCCTGGAGTATAAGCCTTATAATTCTGCTCCATGCAACTGGTATGTTGGCAAATTTTATCATTAAATTATTGATAGCTGTTGTTCACAGCTTCCTTTTCATACACTCTTACCATTCAAGCTTTGAACCACAAAGATTTCTACTTGCCAGCATTATTAGGAACATTAAGCAATTAAGATTATTAATCATTTTTGACATAGACACTGTTAATTACCCAGGAAAAATAATGAATTCTATCATTCTACTGTTCTTGCAGAGTTTTAATTCTCACTGCTGGGAGAAAACCAATTGGAAGTGAAGGACAACTAAAGGTAAGATCAATAATCAAGGCTCAGTTCAGCTGCCCCCATGCAGAAACCTGCTGCCTTTGAATCATCATGGAGTACATAAAACATCTGTGCAGATTTGACTAGAGGCTCGAGAGGAGACTAGACCTATGCCCTTGCACAGTGGTTACCAAAACCCAAAGAGAAGAATTCTTGGAAACTGTGAATCACAGTACACACCTACGCTCTCAGTTGCAAAATTCAACGTAGACGCTCTCATTTATAATACATCAATACCTCAAACAAATGTGATGCAGTCCTACCATCTGTCTATATTAATACAATGGATTTTGATGCTAGTGAGAAACTAAATATAGTAACCACTTCAAAGTTTCACATCAAAAATGAGAGCTGACCGAAGCACACACTTAGTTTTCATGACAAGTACACCGAAGCTCCATTACACTGATGAAAGAACCAAAGACATTATGCACCATGACCAAAATGCTACACACCCAACACTTTCAATATTATTTTAAAATTCCATTGGGAACAAATGTGTTATCACTTGCAACTCATATTTGCGCACCCAAATCATAGAATCATCATCGAATCATAGAACAGTAGGGGTTGGAAGGGATGTCCGGAGATCATCAAGTCCAATCCCACTGCCAGCGCAGGAACACCTAGGGCAGCCCACACAGGAACAGATCCAGGCGGGTCTTGAAAGTCTCTAGAGAAGGAGACTCCACAACCTCTCTGGGCAGCCTGTT
>WUAM01000287.1:94708699-94739323 GCA_024336885.1 Actenoides hombroni
GGTCTTGAAAGTCTCTAGAGAAGGAGACTCCACAACCTCTCTGGGCAGCCTGTTCCAGGGCTCTGTCACTCTCACAGCAAATCTTCCCTCATAAAGGCGCCTCCTCTGTCAGACCTGACACATCTTCAGATTTTCTGTCTCAAATGTTAAGATACCTCCATACACACTCTCAAAACCACACTTTCATCTTTGTCATTCTATACTTGCAAGTATTCTGCCCACCCATAGAGCACCTCAAGGACTGTGAAGGAATTACCCCATAGCTCTCGACCCTTCCTATTTCTACCAGTGGAGAGAGATCTTCCAGCATTTTAGTAGTTTTGATTCTACCATGAAGAAAGGAGGAAGGTTATCCCTCTACACAGATAAGGAGGTGCTGTTTACTGCCTCATTGAAATGAAAAGATACAAAGTGTAGCGATGTAGAATTATCTCAATCGACTTTATTTTCTGCGCAAGTCTAAGGCTAGTCTGTCTCTATAGAAAACAAGAAGACTCTTGTCTAAGATAGGCAGGGTGAGTCACTCTTTGGGAGTCTATCTCTCTCCACTGACGACAGACAAAACCTGTTACTCAGTTTAGACACAACATATTCTACAGACAGATGAAAGCAGGCAAGAAGCAGCCCACTTCAATGTCTGCCCTTTGGAGTGTGCATGAAGTTGAATTATATTATTTCCATTTAAAAAAAGCAGCTAAACATAGAAAATAGTGCATCAAAGTCCCCAGGCTCTGTGGATCTAGATTAATGAAGTAGTTCAAAACCACATAGACATAAAGCTGGAAGAAGCGAGCTTGTGACAGAGCAGGGAGTCTCTATGGAAATCTGGGGCAGAATTCATTTGCCTAAAATTAGGTGTCTAATGCAGTTTTGGAGACTTAAGAGTGTTCCAGCCTGAATTCCATCCAGTTTCAGAAAGCTGTGAATCTCATAAATCCTAAATCACACTTCTCAGCTCCACAGAGAGACATCCGGGTACTACAGAATGTGTCAAATGCTAATTTGCACCTATACTCAGGCAAATAAATCCGGGTCCTAAGGTGGGACTCATTTTGAGCTGTAGACACCTTACATTTTGCTGTCCACATATGAGCTAGATGCCCAAGTTCCCACTATAGACAAGGGAGATCTCAGACTCCACTCAGCTGCCTGAACACAGGCATCTAGTTGCCTTTCCAGAATGATACAGGCCTAAGCTACCCATTTCCATGCAGATGTCCTAAATAGCCTGGGAAGTCTCCCATGGCAATTACTTATATTGAGCTACTGGAATCCCGTTGCAAGCCAATTCAGTCAATGGAGTCTAGCGAGTACAGCAGCCATATCGTTGCACTCAGCAGGACCACTACTACTACCAAACCATAACTGTATGAATTAGTGGTAGGATTTAATGTAAGTGCCTAGACTTTTTTAGGATGTCTTACCTGAATGAGGCTGGCAGACATAATTCAGGACCCAATGGGGACACCTTAGTCTTCTAAAGCAGCAACTGGAGGCCATTCAGAATATCCTAGTGTAGCTCAAATGAAAAAATCCTAGTGTAGCTCAAATGACAAAATCCTAGTGTAGCTCAAATACCTCTGCTGGGACAAATGAAACCTTCTAGATGTCTATTACCCATAACTGGAATTTAGCCTCCCCGATCATTTGCAGAGAAAACTAACAGCAACCAATATACTATCAGTTCCTTTCCATTTATCCAAAATCTTACTTCCTGATCTCAGCCACTTATCTATTGGTACCTGGTTTTAGTTCACAGCTGACTAGGATTAAAATCACAGCAACACACACTTCAGTACTTTAGCTGACACACAGCATGGTGACGCCATGTCCCTGGTTTTGCGAGGCGCTGAGGGGTCTTACTTTGCTCCTTGTTAGCTCAGACACGTGTGCTGTGCTGACAGATCACCTGGCTTGACTGGAAAGCCTTCTTCACATAGGCTGGTTACTCACTAGCTCTAGGAGGGATTCTGAAATCCCCCACATGTTATGAGCAGAACTAAGTCCTAAAACCTGTGTGCTGGTTTCCAGGCTGCTGAATTGGAGTAGTCTTGTCATTATTACTTGCATTCAGAGAGTAACACATATTGTTAGATACCAAACACTTGACTGACACCTTTTGGGGGGATACTACCCCATATTCTTGAACCTGATGAGGCTTGAGCTAATCTGGTTTTGGGAAAGCTGTGGATTAGGATGGGTGCTCTCTGTGCTTACTACTGTCTATTCTTCAGGAACAGACTGTCAGAAAATATTTGAAACAGCACTTACCATTAAAATGCTTTCATCACTAAGAAAATCATGAAGTTTTATATCACCATGAAAATTAAAAAGTCTCAAGATGTAGCTAAGCCCATTTGTGTATCCATACTTCACCCAAGTCTCAGGCTCTGACAGAGTCCCATTTTCAAGTTGACACATTCTTCTTCCCTTGACTTTCCCACCCAATATACCTATTTGCACCACACTCTACCCATACTCAACTTGTGAAACTCTGATATTGGTCATATCTTATGAGTCTTAAAAGAGACGTCTGTGTGAGTCAAATGCCAAAATCGAGCCGTGATGAAGTGTCAAACACATTTCCAAAGCAGAACAGCCCCCTGCAGTGTCATGGCATGGGCTAGTTCTACAAAGTTCAAGTTCCTGCAGTGATAGCAGAAATAATTCAACAGAGGCAAGCAGGCTTCACAGTCTGACATAGTTCATGACCTACTCTATTGCAGGAGAGATCTACATAGTCCAAGAATCATTAGGTGAAGTCAATTTAGTAATACACAAACATTTGTTTGCCCAGCTACTCTTCTAAATTTCTGCCCAAGACCATTAAGACCTTCCTGAGTCTGGCACTGATATGTATCAATCTGCAAGTTCTCAGTACTTACATCTATCATGATGAATAATCTTCACAAGAGCAAATCAAGATTTATAATTGGGAACATCATGATTCCATAATTTGTGTTCATTCCTCCAGAACAAGTTGTCTCAATTTTGTGTGTCTTATGAACCAATAATAATACTATTCATTTCACAAATAAACTGCACAAATACCCTGCTCTCCATGCTCAGATGAACTATCCTGTATTAACTCTCTATTTGCATGTTAATGAAACTGAATAGGAAAGTGTTACTGAAACTCACTTAGCAATACAAAGAGAAGAGTTAATTGGAAAAGATGTGCAAAAGCTTTTTGATTGCTAGAAATTGTCTGAGGTACCTCCAACAAAAAACATCATTATTCAGTCCCAAATCAAAAGCCCTTCTGAAATGAATATAATTATTGGAATGCCATGGGAAAGTCTAGTATACGATTAGTCAGAATGTGCCCTGCACCAAGAAGGGGAAAATACCATGTGTTTTTCCCTCTGTATAATCAAAAGCAACAACTTTGTAGCAAAAGCTACAATAAAGGATGTCACATTTCATGTAATGTTTTGCCCTTAGTTGTAAAGTCAAGTAGATTTTAGCCACACAGCCTTTAATCAAATGATCCCTTTCACAAGCAAATCATATTCTTAATACTGAGTAGCAGATACAGGTATACAGAAATTGCTTAAGGTTTTTCCCATGTTGCAAAGCTGGTAAAATAATATCTTCACATATAAAGCACAGGGCTTTGCTATAGGTAGTATGTTAGTCATGTAGTAATTTCATTTTCCTTCTACAATTCCTTCCCAAATATGTATTTTTTCTAGTTTTCATTTTAGAGTCTGTTAATATTACCACAGATGGTTGATTCAAAAAATTTAGTATTTTTGACCAATCTCAACTACCAGACCAGAATTAGGCTTGTAAGTGGTACACAGAATACCAAGTGAACATTATTCAGTCTATTACCATTTAATGTAAAATTTGCAACAATTATAGCTTTACGTATTGATCACACACCTGAACCACACTGTTTTGTTCCAGTTCCTTTCTCAGTACAATTTCGTTGCTGCTTTTCACGCTGTGCTGGTCACTGTAACACGCTGATCACAGATAGAAATGCCGCGGAGAGACACAAAGTGACCACAATGTGACAGAAGGAAACCAAAACACCCCTTGATCTCATTGTTTCAGGTGACTGCTGTAGGAAACCTCTCCTCTGAAGACCGGAAGACTAGCTGTTATGGCACAAGCCCTGAGTTAAGCCTCCCTCAGACTCACCCTGCCTTGAAAGGCCACTTGCTCGGTTGGTACCCTGTGGTGGGGCAGCCAGAGGGAAGGCAGCTGGGCTGTGCAATGCACTCTGCAAATCCCACCATCACCGTCAGAGGCTATGAAAGAACAGGAACACACTTTTGGGAGGGGACTCATCTCACCTAATTTTTGTCATCATCTGTGTCTGAGCAATTCACAGCAATGCACAGCAGAGGGGAAAGCTTCTAGGCCACAATTCACCCAAGGCATTTTTAATGCCAAGATGAGAGTGAGATGAAAAGTGCCTGTTTTCCTCCACTCACCACGCAGGCAGGCTGGCATGACCACTGGAGCTGACATCCTGTCCAAATAAACTAAAGCACCAAGAGATGAGTGGGCTGAGAAAGCTGTTTAAAGTCCCCCGAGACGTAACAGTCTCTGAAAATATAAAGGTCATCTGGAAAAGAATTAAGCAGCATTTGACTTTGAGAAGCAATGGGAGATGAGATAAAAATAGCTTTATTTCTGACAACAAGTGCTTCTGAGACACTTGATGTGTTTAATCATTTTCCGTTACCTCTGACAGAAAAGATTAATTACGGAACTGCACAAAAATAGTTCAAGGAATGTTGTGACCCATGTGAATATTAAAGATATGAGAGATTCTTAAATGGAGTACAAAAAGAAGATAAAAGTACAGAGCAGTTTGAGTGATTTAAAGCTGAGAGACAATATTGCAGTACTGAAGGGAGCTAGAATAGTCCCTGATGAAAGACTCCACTGTTTGGAATCTAGGACACAATGCTCAGGCAGTATTTAGGGAAAGATCAAGATATAATTGTTGCCACCAAAAATTTTTGGGGTATGCCTGAGCTGCATAAATATATAAAAGCTCTGGAACTGAGACTGACCTGTAAAGCCCTCTACCAGTGCATGAATCTCTTAGAGGACAGTCCAGGCTCCAATCATGCTGACATATCCAAGTACACAAAATACCAACAAAAAAGATACAAGGGAAAAAGACATGGAGATCTTGCAATTCACAAAAGCAAGTGCACAGAACTGCAGAAGCTGAAGCAAACAGCACAACCAAGACTTTGCAAGAGTTGCTAAACATCAGATAAATGCAGCGAACAACGACAATGAAAAAAGTACCATGACTTTGGAGGAACCCTTAATGGGAACATGATTAGCCCAAAAAGCAAATGGAACAGTAATGAATTTTAAGTTACATTCTGGTTGGAGAGAAAGTACCATGGTGCTAGAAACAGTAGTGAGCCCAGCCAAAAAAGTTAAGCATACAAAACTGACAGAAAACATATAAAACTGATATATCAAATATATATGCAGACTATATAAAGCTGATAAAATAATGTCCAGTCAGAGAGTAAATGGATGCTAAAAACTGAAAAAAACAGTAATTGTAACAGTACTGGCAAGAAGAAGGCATCCATTATGGCTTCAAATGTTTGGTTTCACAAAGGTTTGTACAAACTGGATGGGGGAAAAAACATCTGAGGAAGAAGTAGAGGATTGCCTGCGGGAATACAGAACAGAGGTTCAGAAACCAAAAGCCCCAGAACTCATGACTCTCCCCTGTGCTAAGGCAGAAGCCAAGAGAAGACAGATAAGCCTGTTGCTCTAAAAAGTCATAGTGAGGAGGACAACCATAGTAACAAATATATCTTTAATGACATCCATTAAAAAAAAAAACCAACAAACCAAAACAACCCAACAAACTATTTTTGCTTAAATACAGAATAAAAACAAATATACAAAAAGCAAACATTCCCAATACTTTTTGCTTAAATACAGAATAAAGACAAATATACAAAAGGCAAACATTCCCAATACTTTTAAGGGCAAAAATTCTGAAAGAGGTGACTGATGTCACTAATCTGATGCATCACCTTTTTTTCTGGTAGATGCACATAGGGAAGCCAAATACTCATTTGTGCATATTCACTTCCTCAACATACCAATTGGAAATTCTTGTTCTACACACTGTGTTTGCTAACTCGGGTGTTTCACAGGGAGAAAGAATGTATTTTTGACAGTTTAGTGGAAGCACATGAAGCGAACTACTTTGGAAAGTCTCAGAACAGTTGGCAGAAGCTAAACAAACAAAAAAGGCCAATGAAATATAATAGCGTGTTAGAAATAACACCTGAGCCTAATCTAACTGGATAAACCAACAACCCAAAGATGTCAAAGACAACCTATAATTTGGGGCAAAAATTACAGAATATAGAATCCAGGTTACTCCGTACTGCTCTCCCTGCATTTAAAGCACCCAGAGTGGAAGCCCTATGCTCTGGTGTTAATACGTGACCTCAGATCTTATCCTGGGCACACCAGTAGATTAAAAATAAATTGACCCAACTGAAGCACATCTGAACTGAACTGAATCTGAAAATAACTGAACTGCTCCTGGAGATATACCTGAACATTCTGTGTGCAACTTAATGCTGAAAGTCTCCCAGGAAAAAGAAGGGAAGAAATCCCTGTCATCCTATTATTACAAGAGCATCAGATGATACTGGATTTGGCAAATCTATGTTTGAGGAGTTGGGAAAGGTTGATACACTGGCAGTCAGAAATTATTCCTGAGGTATGTGAACGTGCTGCCTTAAAAGCTCCAGAAGTTCACACAGAAATGAATGGGTAGAGGCTTTTCCCCAGCTACAGTCCCAGAAGAAATCATACTGCAGAAGTATTCATGCCAAAGTGTTTATGAGTCCTGACTATCAGCCACAGAAGCAGTAGAAGAATCCCCAAACCACAGAGAAAATCTTATTGGAGCAACAAATAATTGCATGAAGATCGGGCACTTCTAATGCTCCAATCTGGCCTATCATAAAAGCAGACAGCAGGATTTACTGGGTAATGGTTGATTTTTGAGCAATGAATTCTGTTATACCATAAACCACACCTGTCATAGTAAAAATGCCAGAGTCTGGCATAACAGATCTAGCATATGCTGACTTTGTGATTTTGTTATCAGGGTGAGGCTGGGAAGAATTTGCCCCTACATTTATGGGGCAGCAACACAGCTACTACCCAAGGGTTTCACTGTGCTCCAGCTTATGCAACATTCATCCAAACATGGGAAAAATTATCAGAGGCTGATCAAATTCATGCAATTTCATGAACAGATGATGTACTAACTTACAGCCAGACTCAAACAGAGCTGAGAGAGTTAATTAAACAAGAATAAACCATAATTTTGGGAGCACAATTCTAAGTATCAACAGGTCAAGTGGTACAGGGAAGAGAAAAATATTTAGGATTAGTGTTGCTTACCAACAGCAAGCAAAATTAATAGGAAGCTCCTTGCTCTACAAGTTTGCATGAGCTCAGATCTCTTCTCAGTTTGTTTATTTTTCCCCAGGACTTTATATCCATGTTTGCAGACATGATTAAGCCTTTAACCAAGCTGTAAAGAGAATACAGCAATGGGAATGGAGATCAGAACAAAACCTGACCTCTTCAACATTCAAAAACAGGCTGGCATAGGTACCCACACTGGGGATGCTGTTCCAGCATGGCCACTTTATTTGTGCTTTGTTACCCCTCTAGAAGCAATAGAAGTCATGTTATCACAAAACCTAGGAAAGTCAGTCAGTTCACTGTATGAAAAGGAGCGTGTGGTGCTCCTGGGAGACAACACAGACTCAAAAATTACAGAGTAGGCGGAAGGCCTAATTACCAAGCTCAGCATATTTAAGAGTATGAATAGAGTAGATTGGGCTCCGTAGAGGAATTAACTACAACAATAGGTGGTCCCCAGAGCATACCATGGGGATATCGTCCAATTTGTTCACAAGAAAAGTCACTTCAAAGAGTCTAGAACAACAGAAAGGTAGTCCACTATGGGAGAAGACATTAAATAATTCTCTACCAATTGATTAATGTGTTTCTACTACATAAACTTGACCCTCTCCCTTTTCAGCACCCAAAGGTACCAGTTTCATGGTTGCAAATATAAATTGACAGGTACTTTATCAATCTCACAACAAAACAGTAACTGCTGCAGTGTCCAGGTACATCACTACAAGGTAATGACAACCAGAGGTATTAGAACACCACAGTAGTGGTGGTTTGACTGGGTGCTACCCACCAAATGGCTCTAGAAAGTATTTCTGGATGAATGTGCTGGTGGATAGTTTTCCCATTGTGAGTTCCTCCGTGAGGAACAACAGCCACTGGGCAGCAGAGGAACTGGAAGAAGCCTCTACCCATGGCGTGTCCAATGGGTAATATGAAGGCATTTGGTTCTACATAGCTGACACAAGAATTATAAATTTAGTCAATGCATATGCAACCAATATATTAGAAACTGTCACAGTGCATACACCACAGCAGCCCCAAATGAATGAAGATCAAACAAAAATAGTGTCAGCCATGAGGTGAGTAACATTGTTTAATGATTGCAAAAACTTCAGGCTATCAGACAGACAGCGGCATGGAACAAGGCTGGCATTTGCACACAGAGCAAAGAGGAGCATCGTTACACAAAGGCAAAACAAAATTACTGGATCAGAGCTCTGTGTTATAATACAGGCAAAAGCAACCCAGAATGCAGAGCACATACTTGATGTGGGGTCTATGGAGATTTTTTTTTAAACCAAATATTTGGATGGTTCATGGCCAAATCTACCTTAGTCACTCACATGCTAGCCTGAGGTTACTCTCCTATAACCTTGGATATCAAATTTAATCATCCTAAGATTAGACCTCTGCATCAATGGCAACAGGCTATGGAATAAGACGGAAAGTTCCAGCCAGCCCTCTAGATGGATACAAAAAGCAGCTAATCAGGATAAGCAATATAAGTGCAATGGCGCCAGTATTCAACCTTCAGATATCTGTCTAGATTACAATTTGACCCAACGCAAACATGGAATTCTTCCTTCTTTTTCTAATCAATCTGCAACTGTGAGATCCATTGGTTGCATCCATAGCCACATAAAGCAATCACTACAAACTATCTTGTCGTGCACAAGCTGCTTTAAACGTTCTGATTTGTGCACAAGCAGTAGAACTGACTGAAGAGTGTGATGTCAGTTATATACCTTTACAAGTAATGCTCAGGTTGCAAAAATAACTAAAAATAACTAAAACTGCACACTAAATTAACTTTAATCCAATACCTTTTGGAGTAGTTTTTGCGTGATTGTTGCAGATAATAAAGCATTTGACTTTAACATCTGAAGTCTAGATGGTTGTAAAACAAAGCCACAAAAGCATTGATTACAGTGTGCTTCAGGAGCAAACAAATTACTCATAAAAAACTGCAACAGAGAAGGCAGGGTGTCATTCTTGATGGGAATCCCTTTTGTGTGGCCCCCTTCAGCTGCAGGAATTTTGAACTTGACTCTACATCCTGCAACTGTAACCCTACATATACTTTGATACTTCATAATTTGCACAAAATAGAAGAGTATTAAGTGCTGAGCAAGTTGAGGAATAGCTATACCCTAGAAGAAACAACTGTGGGCTACCCTCAGACCCATACACATTATCATGAAGCCATCCCAGGCAAGAAAGGGCTAACATCTCCAAGAAGAACCACTGCTTGGTCCTGATCCATAGAAACCATGGGAGCATTCACAATATCATCACTAGGTTCAGGAATGATAGCTTGCAGTATGCAGACTACTGAAAAAATGGGATTATAGCCCAATACAGTATTGCTATTGCTAGTACTAAGCTACAGGATGTATATGTCCTTTATCTTGACTCAGCAGTCATGTCTTACAGGGATGTACTTTGGGTGATCATGAGTCTGTTTTAGCTGCAAAACTTTTCAGTGTTCATAGGAGGAGGGAACTATTGCCTGACTTGGTTTCCCCCTGTCCCTTTTGTTTAAAGCCAGATCGCTGGTGGTATGGTTCTATCCAAAATGGTATTACAGGCCTACTTCTAGGCAACTGAACCCCAACACTAGTACCAACTTAGGTCTGAGAGAGATCCTGCCTAACCCAGACCTGCTACTACAGAAGAGTATGGGTCATCTGTGAATCTCTGTCAAACCTGTGAGACAGTGAAACTGTCATGAGCATTCCACAACATGAATGGCAGCAGGTACCTATGCTCTAGCAACTGAATCCCACCCCCAGGGAACAGAAAGCAGCTCCACAGCCTGATACATAGCATTAGATGTCAGAAGTGTTAATGTTCACTTGTGACCTAAGATTCAGTTGATTAAACAGAAGCATCTAGCACTGTTTGGGATGTTCTGGACTACTGAGATACCTGCATGGGCAGATACACCACAAGATCAGTGGAAAATCTGTGTCTTTTGGACTGGCAGATGGAGACATGGGAGGATACTCTAGTCTTCTCAGACAGTACATACTTGTCTATGTGTGCAACCTTTTTAGCCCCTAGTGGCTTCTTCTAAAGAGGGAGCCTTGCAATTGCATGAAGTTATGACTATGAGAAGGACATATACTCTGGAAGAATATAGAAGACTGTATCAAAATTCTGGAAAGATTCATAAAAACCAAGAGGACCTAAGCTTGACTTTTTCACTCCAGAAGCCTTACACCAGCAGCAACCCCTGAAAGGCCCACACAGTGAATCACAGGACTATGCAGATGGACAAGGCAAGTAGAACAGAATAACCCATAACCTAGTGGTCTTGATGCCTCAACGCATCTCATCAGTGGGGATACAGTTACTGAAGGAGGGAGATTTGGTCAGACAAATTTATTTTGAGGAATCACCACACTTGTCAGCAGCCACCAAGAAGATAAAGCACAAGCTGCTCAAATTGCAACCCAGAAGAGGATAGAGAAATTCCAGAGAAGGAAAAGATGAGAGAAACAAGATTCACTGTGGGAAGAGAAGCTCCTGGGGTACCACATTTTTGAAGACTCGAATAACGGAGTGATGGCTTTAGTCAAGATATGGAAGGACAAAATGGGGCATCCAATTTTATAGTGGAAAAATACCTTCAACATTTGCGTTTCTTCAGGGCAAGGATGATTTCTGTGTATTTATCCAGTCTCTTCCATAGGCTTTTGGCTATATTGCAGTTGCAGATTAAACTGGATTCAATTTATATCTCCTTTGATTTGGGAAACACATTTAGAACCTCATCCACACCATGCTGAAACTGTGAGAATACACTTTTGAGCAATGAATAAGTCCCTTTATGTCTGATTCTAAATGCATGTTTAATGGTAGATATAAAACTGCTCTACTACAGAGATGAGTGTTAACTCAAAAGCATACAAATAAGTTCTCCTGCTTTATTCTTGTAGTCTGAAAACATAATGAAAATCACCATTTGAGCTAAAAGTTGGAATGCTGTAGAACAGAAAACTGCAACAAACAAAAAGCATTTAAAATTAAATATCTAATTCTTACTTTATAAACACAGTCTTCATATTGTTTATCTGTAGAAATTTGACTGGGTTTCACCTGTTTGTATACAAGGAATCCAACTAGGCTGGCTGACATAATATTGACTAAATGTTTTAACATAGTTGCCAAAAAGCTAAATGTTAATAAAGTTGATATAAAAATACCAGCTACAGTCGGTTCCTTTTTGAAAGTATATCCTGTATTTCTATGTGCTGCAATACAGAACAGGGGGGTTTGCTACATCAATGTACTGCAATCTCAGCCTTAGCAATCAAGAAATCACAGTGAAAGACCTAAAGCAGATTTTATCCAATCCTTAGAGAAATCAAATTAAAAAGAAAAGAAAAAAAAAAAGAAAACAGCAAAAGAAAAGGAGGAGTGTTGTCAGGGTAATTGCTTAGTCTAAACCAAACAGAAAAGGGCATGTGTTGGTTAATACACACTGTTGCAAATGCCTATTTCTGTCAGCAACCCTTGTTTCAGCTCCTGTGCTTTCACCACCATAGTACCAGCCACCTTCTGACCAGAATTAACATCATATTACCAGATCGAGATATTATAAGTATTCTGTCAAGTGGACAAATTTTAAGCATAGGTAGCACAGTTACATTTAGACTATACATATGCTAGAAAGTAAGGCTCTGCTTCACAGTTATCCTGAGGGTTAGTATTTTCACAGTTGTCAGGAGGCCACATACAATTATGGTAACTAGGTCAACTTCTAACAGTGAGACAGATGCCTACTATTTAAATATTGCCTGTTTTAAAGGAGGGCAGTTTAAAGGAAAGGGTTTGGAAAGATGCCTCATTTCTAAACAATAGACCAAAGAGCTACACAGGTATAGCAAAAAAACTTTCAACAAATTTCCATGAAGACATCCATCAAAATGCTTTCAGAGCTGCAGAGTTTTTTTGCAAACCAGCTCAGCATCTGTTACAGCCCCAGCCCTACACAACAGACCGATCAGAGACATCTCAGGCTTAAATGCGGGAGGGCAGGAAGTGCAATAAATCCAGTGACTGAATTTTTTTAAAATACTGTCTTTGATTTTTAGACCACTATGAGCTCATGTAAGCAGACACAGTTTACATATTTTCCGGGTTTGTTAGATGGAAAATGAGATTAAGTGTACTACTGTGCCTAATATGATTACAATATGTAGCTGGTTAACTTGCAGCTGTAGTACCTATGTCTACTGTAGCAAACAGTAGAGCTGAGTAGATCTACAATAACCTATTGACTAGAAGCTGATTAACATCTGGATTACACTAGGTGTGCTCCTGCAAAGCAGTTTCCAGGTTACCTTAGTCTAAAACCAATCCAGCTGGAGACTCCAAAACCACTTCAGGCTACAAACCATAGTACAGTAAACGAGGCAATCAGGAAGTTTACATTGCACACACTCCTGATTTGTACTGTAGTGCTATTGTGGATTCACGCTTAAACAGCCTCATGCTACAAAGGCAGGAAAAGCTTTATATTTTTTATCAAACGGGAAAATAATCTTTCATTCTGAGAGATTCTACAAGGTTTGTATAGAAGTGAGAGAGCTGTCCAGCCATTTTGTCCTCGAGAAAAGGGTTTCATTAGCCACAGCTATGCCAACACAACCTTCAATGAGAATACAACATAGTAAAAGGATACTGGCAAAATAGATTTAAGACAGAATATGATGCTTCAGATATTAAGAAACTCACAGATTACACAGTTTACATGGAACCGTGGTTCAATTAGTGGTGCTACAGGAAGAAGAGCAGCTGGCAGTTCAGTAATTAACTAGTTGCCCAGACACCAGTGAAAAGCAAATTGTTGGCCTGAATCACCATGTGAAGGACTTGAAGAGCCAGACGGTTTGCTGAGATGAAGGGAAGAAGGCAGGGAAAGAGGAAGAAAGGCAGGAAGCAGGAGGGAAGGAAGTAGAAGAGATTGCATTGCATTAGCTGATTTTTTTCACTGGAAGTTCTTTTATACATGATCACTCTGATAGAAAATCTAAGACACTTTGCATGAGACATACACAGCCTCTTATTGCTTTACTGGGAAGAAACAAAACCTCTGTTGAAATGAGCATTTGGTAAAAATGTAAGACTATGTCTATAACAATCAAAACCCACTTTCCTCATACTAGTGAGATGTAAGAAAGCAGAGATGTTGGCAAGAAATACTGAAGAAATAGTAGGGATTTTATGTACGCATTTTGAAACATAAAATAATTAAAAGTATTAAGATATGATTTATAGTCAAGCCCATTAGATGTTTATTACCATATGAGCCACTGGGCACATTTGGTAATACAGGGACAGAACATAAGGACATAAGCTATGCTCTGCTGGATCAACAAGTCCATTCAGCTGAGTACCACCTCTGATAGCAACAACAGGACAAGGTGCTATTTTAACAGAGCAAGTGAGCTCAAGTCACTTCCTGAGATCTAGCCTCCTGCCTCCCAGCCATCCACACTGTTCTGCTGGGGGTGTTACAGGCTACATTCCTGCCTATTTTGTTTAGTACCTGCTTATGGACCCACTGTTCACATATTTGCCTACTTCTTTTTTGAGTCTGTTAGTACAACCTGCTTCCAGAACCTGCTGTGGCATTCAATTCCCAGCATTCATGATCCACTGTGTATAAAGGACTGACCTGTTCGCACCAGGTTTCTTTTACAGTCCATGGAGAAAAATGGGAAACCCTAGATTGCAATTTCTCTTACCCTAATGCAGATGGGTAAAATTGGTCAGAATTATCATGTCTTAAAAATCTCTCCACTGAGCACACAGGGGGCATAATCTAAGTAGTTCAGATGTAAGTGTGTACAATGCAAACATCTAAAGTAAAGTGAGATGAACCACGTCACTTAAATCTTTAATTGGTCCTTTACAATTTAAAAAATACAGTTTAGGACAGTTGAATTAAACAAACTTGATATATATATCTGTATAAAGTAAGAGAATGCTATTGCTAGTCTGAGAGCGCAGCCTCCATAATCCCTCCTTTCAGGGATGCCTGTGCTGTAGGAGAAAAATGGGAATGAATGTAGCATCCTTCCACAAGCCTGATCTACTGTAGACTGGGAGTCAGTCCTGCTAATTGTGTATCTCCCCAAGTTCCTGCATGATGATGTCTAATCAACTGCTATGTTTTCATTGGGGACCAGGCAAAGGACTTCACATGAAAGTATGAAACATTCTGAGCAAGGTACCGGAAATGCTTTGTTAAGTGATACAATATTCCAGAAGATGACAATGAGTCATATTACTGCGTAAGAAGAATACTGACTTCAGAAAATTTTCACGGACATATAAAAAATACCTTACTGAAAGAAGTCATTACCATCTTTATGAACCTGTGTCTACTATCTGCCAAGGATTAGGAAAACCTGATTACAAAACTAAAAAGTGCCTCAAGGACATCAGGTTCAACCCCCTGCTGCTGTAGGCGTATATATGACACAATTCTATTTATAACCCAATCCATACTGACTTTAACATTGGCTAGGTATTTTGTTCATATTGTTCTCTCTGAAAGACTACTAAAAAAATCCCACTTCATGAATGGTTTCAGTTTTTAACCTGATTTTCAGGTTAGATTTATTCATGTCCAGTCTAAACACTTTGGTCCTGGCACCAAAACTTTCCCTGGACTCGGTTATTTTCATTCACTTGTTTCTACCATTGATCTATTTATAGCCAGCAAATATATCCTCTCCCAGTGTTCTTGCTCAGGTAAATAAGCCATGTTCTAGCGAGGTAATTCCTCATCTCTGCTGGAAACATCACCTGGTACAGACTAGAAACAAATGTGTCTTTGTCACAGCTGGATTATATTGGCATCTGATGGTCATGCTGTGATCAGCAAGGTCTCATCTTATGGAAAGAAATTTTTGAGTCTTTCTGTTCATCTGTTTGTGATCCTGATTATCCTTCACACTGGCACTGTTTCCTCAAGTCCAGCTCATCCTCTAATTAGTGCAATCCTAGTCCATGCCAAAGCACATGAGTTAAAATACATTAAAAAATTCAGCTAGGAACTGCCCTTGAGCCCGATGCTTCTACTTTCACTGCAACTTGGTGTGATATTTGCTTTAGCAATTTCCTAGCTACTGCTGAAAATTCCCTGCCTCCTCAGCTGAAACAGTAATTCTCCACGTGCCACCATTTCAGGTGTCCTACTGAAAATACAGATTGAGTAGGTTTATCATATTTTCTTTTTCTAGATAATCAGTTACCCCAGAAAGCTATCAGATGGGTCTGGCTTGACTTTGATACCATTAAATCATAGTGGCTTATGTCCGTTGCACCTGTAGTTATTTACATTCATCTAACCCTCATCCTCATGAACCTTTCCTGTCTATGATCAGTGCTCAACATGATCACCCTTCTTGACAGATCAGACAAAAAGCATCAATTGGTTTTGAAGTACCTTTTTTTAATCCTATCTTCTTCCTCCCTACCTGATGGCTGTGTGTCTTTCCTTATGCTACTTTTCCTTAGGTGATTGAAGGATATCTCATCATTTTTATTTAATAATAAGGCTTTTTATTTTTAAGACTTAATTCATATCTTACATTTTCTGCTAATCAGAGTCTGTATATACCTGTTGTATTACCTAAATTGAAATGAGTTTCAACAACTTCCTTGGAGAAGATAATGGGGCCCCTAAAGGAAAAAGACATCTTTTCTTTCCAGACAGAAAGAGACTGTGACAACTAGTACCTGGTTTGTGTTTGCATATTGGTTCTGACTAGGGGGGGAAACTTTTTAACCTTTTTGATGTTTTAAACTACATTTTCCAAGGACTTCTTTACATCTTTGGAAAAGGTATGAAACGCTTTCAGCATACTTCAGCAGTCATGGTGAGTCAGCAGCAGCTGACTGGCAAAAGGGAGTGAAGAGCCACAGGATGGGGCTACTCAATGTCCATGAGATCTTCCATGGGACACTATGGCTGTTTGCTTGCTTGCTCCAGCTTTACAGGCAGGACCAAGCAGGTGCTGCTGACCACCTTTGAGGGGGAAATATGCATAAGCTGCTTCCCTGTGTCAGAATATTCAAGTTCAGTGCTCAAGAAAACCAGAGGAGAGAATGAGGTACAGGATTTCCCCACAGATAAGCAGAAGATACCACATGCCTAAAACAGGTGAGAGTCAGGCCAAACCTGCATATGATCCAGAACACGTCAGAGTCCACCACCTGAGACGTCACAGGAACAAAGTACCTTAAGCCAATTTTTGAATTAGCCTTTCAGTACTCCCCTCCCCTGTCATCTACCCCACCACTCCCCAGTCTCACTACACAAAGTCTAAAAGCCCATCTGAAAAAGTCTGGGTTTGAGTTTGTCACAATAGGTTTTGTCTATACCCCACAGACAGAAATGGGACAATTATTTGGGGTTTTTTTGGTCATAGGATGAGAGACACCATGCTCACTTCTCTCCATTACCTGTAAAAGGACCCTAGGATGGTGAGCTCAAATGCAGATGTCTCTGCTGAACATGTAGAAGATTAGCTATGTGATTGCTTTCCTGTGTTTACTTCCACAGGATGCAAGGGAGATGGCTCCACTGCAGTGAAGCATCTACCTAGCAATGCACATGCACTGCACTCCTTTATCTCCACGCAGCCATCACCAGCTCTGATAGATCATTCTAAGACTCCTGAGCTCCTGGCCCACCACTCCAAATTATGCAGCTCTACATCAAAAGCTTGCAGGCAGCCAAGGACAGCTTAGTCCATGTCTTCACTCACTAGCTGTGGTGCAGAGCCAAAATACACACAGCTACACCCCTGGTCAGCCCAGTGGACAGCTGGCTCAGAGATAGAGAACAAGTCCTAGCTGCTCTTCCCTCTGGGATCACTGGGAACGCTGCCAAACCACTTTAATATCTTTACACTAAACCACATTTTATAATGGTTCTTGAAAAGCCAACTATTGAAAGGGCAAGCAGATTCCAAACTGTGTCTCAGAGCTGATGCAAATACTGCCTGAAAGACAGCACAATGATGCTGCTGAACTGTGGGGCAGGAGCAATTTTCCATGCTACAGCCTCACACAAACCAGCAACATGCCCTGCTGTCAATAGCTGTAACTCAGGGTGAACATGAACCCCATGCAGTTTAACATTGTTTTTTCAGCTGTTGCATAAATATAACTTGCTATTGATAAACTTTGAAGGTTGAAGACTGTCCCTGTTGAACCCAGTACCAATACCAGTGAATTATTTTCACGATACACACAAAGGTGAATGGGGGAACTCTGCAGGCTCTAACCCCCATCCAGCTGTCCTATTAGCACCCCAAAGTGGAGCTGGAGCCAACTGACACATACAGATGGTTGCTGTATTGGCCATGTCAACCCTTGATTAAGCATACAGGTTTTCCTTGCATGCTCTCCTGTGTCCTCAATCTGGAGGAGACAAGCTGATAAAAAAAATCACTTGCATATCTCATAAACTACTCTTCAGTTAATCCATCCATTTCACAGTCAGCAAAACAAAGACAGTATTTGCATCTAGGAAAGGTATTTATCTGTATCCAAACTGCTGCGCTACGCTACAGTTCCAATAATCTACACTGGTTTTCAGCACTTAACCTCACCAGTGTCATTCCACCAGTGCAGAACTGCAGTGGTTTCACTGTATTCACTCCAGAATGACACCTACTGCCTGTCTGTCTTCTGGACATACTCTAGCCTTTAATGATTTTGAGACAGAAAACTAAGGCTCTGAGCCGGTGCTTCCCAAACCTATGACCAGTTATTGCCCAAAGCAATAGTGAATTATTCAACGGTAGGGTCAATAATTAATCTTACCAGAAACATAATGTGAGGACTGAGAAAGTAGTATTTTATTACATTTGTAGAAGAATAATAGTAGAATATAAGAATCACGGCAATGGATCAGGTTCTTCAACCCATCACATTGTCATCAAAGCAGTTCCAGAATAAGGGGGGTGCTTCAGTGAAAAATCTTCAAATCCTTGCACCAGCCACTCCAAAATCTGGAACTGCTTAATTACACAACCAGTGATGTAAAAAAAAAGCTGAGTCTGCCTGGTAGATTTTTGGGAAGCTGTCATTTCTACAGTTTCTGTCTTACATCCAATGTCAATGTTTTTGTCACAGGAAGCCTTGCTCTCTGACAGTTAGCTGTTTATTTTCAGAAATTACCCTATGGATTTGATATACGAATGAACTCCCTTGTGCCTGTATACCTCCCAGTATATTTTTTCCCCTAGATGCTTAAGTAGCTCAGTCAGACATTTGTATGTGGACTTGGGTCTATGTAATGCTAATGCCCCACAAGTCTGTTTCCAGACCCTCCAGGTCCTTTTCCACATTGGAAATATGCTGCTCCAACGTATGTTTGAAGTTCAGTCTTCCATACTCACTTCATGTCTAAAAAATATTCCCCAAAAGCATAATATGAACAGTCCCTCTGGGGAAAAAAAAAAAAAAATTAAATAAAGGAAAGGAGATATATGAATCATTACGTTTAGTTGCCTGCAATAGTGCAGCCAGCTTGCAGCCCCAAATACTACACAGTAATACCCACTACATGCCCCCTCTTTACAATGTTTGTGGCATTATGAGCCACAAAACAAAACCTGAGACCTTTAACATAAGAAAAAACCAACACATTAAATGCTCCAAACATCACAAGGAGCCACAGGAATAAAACAGGAAAGAACAAAGATATCATCACAATCCTAAATCCTAGCAAAAGCAGGCAAATTATTCAGGTAAAATGCCTTAATGATCCCTGGAACCTGGCCACCTTCCATGGCACAGAGAGAGGGGAACAAGGCCCAATAAAAAACATCACTATTCCTTGACAATGTAAATTCCTTCCTGACCACCAGTCCAGATCCCCCAAAACCAGATCCCACAGGCCAGCATCTTTATCTCATCCATACCTGCGCTCACCCCCTCTGGTTTCTGCAAACCCATTCCAAATGACCAGTTACAGAGGAAACATTCCTTTCCAGAAGAGTCCCACTTGGGCAAAGTGGGATCTGACTGGTCTAGTTTCGGGTTCTTGCCTTTTGTGGCTTAGCATTACAGTGCTGTTTCTATAGTCATTTCACCAGCAACCAATTTTGATTGTGTCTCTATTTCATTACCCTAAGCTGGGCTATGGAAAAAACGGGCTTTTCTGAGCTGCCCTGTGCTACAGCTTGCTGGTTCTAACATCCAGACTCAGAATGACTGTGCCTATTTGATGCTGCTTTTATTAGAACACACACACCCCTCCCCCTCCCCCCCCACCTTTTAAGCAACTGCCTCCTTCAAGTACCACTTTTCTTTTTACCAGAAATAGGAAAGAGGAGTGGGATAAATGACTGAATAATTACAGTTTCATACAGAAGTGGCACAAGCAGCCCAGCTACAAATATGAGACACAGAGTAACCGTTACAGTGCAAGAATTCCGGCCTGACAGCTCTGACTGTTTTATTTCTTTCATCAAAGAATAAAAGGCTTCAATCTGCCGCTTCAAGAAGCCAGTCATATTGCAGCAGGTTATACAGCAATTTCACAAGGGTAAACTGACCCAATTTGAAGCAGTGGGCACTCATCCAGTGAAAGAAGACAGAAGGCAGTGTGTGAAATGACTGTCTGACTCACTGTATCAAAATGATTTTTTTCACTATTGCATCAAAATGGAAAACCAAGAATTTCCATGGCAAAGTTAAAATAAAATAACTGATTTTTATTTCCCCCAGTTCTCAACTTTTTCTGCGAAACTGAAGTGTCTCAAATATTTTCATTTCAACGAATCAGCAAATTCCAGTTTCACAGGTTTCAGTTCTTTCCGACTTGCTCTAATCATACTTTGTGAAAACAAGAGGTATTAAGAATATGAGAGAAGGCTAGCTGATCTGACATGGAGGTAGTAATCACAGTGGACTATGAGGAAGAAACAAAAGGAATTTTTTTATACTACCAAGCATATATTTAAGATACAAAACTGCAGCTGTATCATATTCCTGCATCTCTGTCCCTTAACCTGTGTCGTACAACCCAATATTCCCTTCTCATTCAAAACAACAGGCATGTTCA
Source organism: Actenoides hombroni (assembly GCA_024336885.1). Taxonomy (NCBI): domain Eukaryota; kingdom Metazoa; phylum Chordata; class Aves; order Coraciiformes; family Alcedinidae; genus Actenoides; species Actenoides hombroni. The sequence goes on from WUAM01000287.1 coordinate 94,729,251, forward strand.
TGGTTGGGAAGGGAAGCAGGACAATAAACTTGAGTTCAAGAACTCCTTCAGTGTATTTCCAAAGTCTTACACTTCACACACCAGAAGTGCTACTTGAATATGGGAATGCACATTTTCTTCAAGTTAAAAGGAATACATCTGTTCGACTTGCTAATTTACTTAACTGCTTGAAAGTGACAGGATTCTCAAAAAAGCTTAAGGAAAATTCAATTCTTACTTATTTTGCTTAAGCTCCTTTAAGAACCCCAGACTTAATGTAGCATCCCTCCTTTATTTTGCAGGTTTCCTACTGTGTCCCTCACTCTCAGGGCTGGTGGCAATGTGGGGACAATAAGTGGAGACCATAAGCCAAGACAGACTCTTTTAATTAGGCTCCATCACTGCGAAGCATTGTTTGTGATTTCATTAAATCACCAGTCAGCTTCCTAAAAAAAAATTCATATGACATTTAAAAATAAAAATGAACCACTGATCAACTCATCTTTGGAGGACTCCAGGCCATCTCTTTTCACATCAAGTTTAATTTTCAATGCTAAATATACACAGAAAAATGCAGTATTGTCTCATAAACCCAGCTCATGCATTCCCACTCACGGCAAATCACCCCCACATCTCCCCAGCTCTTCAGGCATTTCCCTAATACTCCTCTTTCTGAACATTTCATGTTTTGTTACGACTGTTTCTGGACTGGATTTTGCCTCCTGATGGAGTACATAACCGATACCGGTAATAGCCATTCTGTTCTGGTGGCCCTTCTCTCTGCAAAAACCTCTTGTACCCAAGTTAACATTGTACTATCACAGGAAAAGAAATGAAGAATTAATTAGGTATCACAAAAAGTATGTCACCAGTGTTCAGTCAGGAACCAGCTGAACTATCATTTCAAACCTGAGGTCAGAGTTACTGAATTGATTTTGAAACAAAGTGTTATTACTTACAAAACACAAAACAAAAAATAATCTCTCAGCCTCATAATGCAGTATGTTATTGACCTACTTTCTCAAAAGAAATGATGCATAATACTATCATTTCCATATATATTTGAGTTAAGAAAACATAATTAGAATAATTAATCAATAACTATGTTCAATAGTTTCACGCCTGCAGCAAAAATGAGATTATTTCTTAAAAGTTAAATAAACAAATTGAGAAATCTTTGCCCCCAGCTCTGAAAAGCAACTGAACCAATGGAACTACTACATATTCAAAAGACTGAGAAAAAAGCTGATTGAGAAAAGCCATTGGAAAATTGGAGTGAACTCTTGCTAGAATGTGTGACCAACAGCTACAAGTCTGTCCCCCCCCTCCCCACCTGACCAGTTGATGTGTATTCTAGAAGCAGGATCAAAACAAACAAGATGCTACTACCTTCCCAACTGTAAAGCAAATAGCTTGCATTCTAGTGGTGCCAACATTTTCTAGCCGTTAGTGAGGGCATTAAAGTGATTAATCTACAAAAGGATTCCTGGGTTGACTTTTGGACTAACAAGGCATTTCCATAGTATCATCTCTCCTGGTCAATTTTAAACCATTCAGCTGTCTTTAGAAGTGTGCTAAGCTGACTAAAGCAAAAGTCAAAGCTCAGCTGTTAACGTGAGACCTGAAGTGCAAGTAACAAAATTATCAAGTGCAGACGGAAATGACAGTCCACAAGAAATGTGAGTGGCTCCCTGACAGCTCATCCTCTTGCTGAAGAGCACGTTGCAGGGTATCTCGCAGCACTCCCCAGCCTTTCAGTCTCCCAGGTGCTCCAGATCCTGAGACACGCAAAAGCCCCTGTGCTTCCCATCATGAAGAAGTCACAGAGTCCCAGCTTCCTGATGGCACTGCAGCCACCCATGGACCTAGTTCCTTGGTTCCTACACCAGCTGTTGTATACAACATCGGTAAAGGTTTCAGTAACTGGGAGAATTTAGATTACTGGATTTTTTTTTCACTATCAAAACAGAGCTAAACTTTAAACTTTTGCAGTTCTCCGTAACACGGAATGCTCTCTCTTCTCAGACCAAACATGCATAAAAATGAAGCAACACAAACCTGCTTCGATGTGGCCAAGTCCAAAGATTCTGAAATTGCTTTGCCTTGCTCCAGTGTGCATTTAAAAGGACCTTCCCTGCCAAATCTCCAGGGAGACATACAAGAAAATTAACAGGCCAGGCTTCTTTATGAGTTTTGTGCTCTCAGAGTAGAGTTGAAGCTGCCACAGAAAGCCAGAAGTTACCATCACTGATACCCTAAACATTTTACTGTTAATATAGATTCTATTTCACTTTTTTCATTGAACTACAATCTCGGAGTTTAAATAATGGCATATATCGTGTTATGAATTTGCAGGCAAAGAGGAAGAATACATGTTTGTAAGTAGTGTCACCTCCACTGCCACCAAATGTGTTGAGCCTCTTTTCTCAAACTGCTCTATCTGTGTTAAAAGATTTTTGTTCCTTCTATTAAAACTGAAAAGCCATTCCAAGAGCTCCTTCCTCCAAGGGCTATCCATGACTTCTAAAATTTAATCTAATTGTATTGATATTGAACTTTTATTCTTTTGTGCATGTGTATGTGTATGTGCTCCTTTAAATTTTCTTCCTGTCATTGATATTTATGTCCAGGAGTATTTTACAGAGAGCGTTAGTGTGACTCTAATCCCCACCCCCACCCCCCCCTTCCTTGCTACCATTCGTCCTACTCATTCCATTTTATTCAAGGCTTCAGACTCCTGCTATGGCAAGTATCATTTTCTTCTCTTGTGCTTAGTTAACTACTCTTCCTTCTTGCCAACTCACTCTCTCTTTCTGCTGGCACATTTTCTCTCAAGTGAAGTAATTCAGTTCTTCCTCCAGAAGCCAGTCTCTTCTTTCATGTTTTATTCACAGTCATATTCCACAGGACACCTTCTCCCTCAGAGATCTGCCCAGTCTTCCTTTCAGCAATTTCTTAAACATCCTGAGATGTTCTCTACAACTTTATTCTTCTGTTCGATTCTTCTGATTTAATCTAAAATCAGCATTCACAGTTTTACCTGTGACACTCTTAGATACACTTTGGCAGGCAAATATTCAAGCATGAGTAGCTTTTATTTAGTACTTAAAACAGGTAACACATACCCTATAATTCCTACAACCTGCCATCATTTTATATGGAGGTCACCTCCTCTACTTCTTCAGAAGCACTTCATCATTTCCTCTTCTTTATTTTTACCATCATGGAAAGGAAGAAGAAAATCTCCTTGTGTACATATCTTAACTACAAGTCTGTGCAAGCAGGCTCCTTTGATTGCTGGCTTCTTGGCTTTTTTAAAACTTTGCCAACATCAGCCTTGCACCTTCAGATTAAGTTCAGCAGTTTAGCTGTTCGCCAGCAAGAACCAAACACACAAAATACACACTTAGTTGCAAGGATTAGCAAACAGCCCTCAAACTCTGACAATTACTAACAGAAAACCACAAGACTCTACCAACTAGAGCTAAGCAAACTACAGAACATCTACATGTATGTGTCCATTTGTTCTTTCCTGTCTCTCCCAATGTAAGACAGATACGTGTCAGTCACCAAATATAATTAAAGTTGAATGTCTCCAAATGCCCACACCCTGCACTGTTCTCTATTCGCTGTCTTAATGGTCACTGCTTGCCAACAGTATTACCAGTTGTACAGTTGAAGAAATACTGAGGGGGGGAGTAGTGTTTTGTTCCCCAGAGCAAACTGGGAAGGAGAGGCTTTTGCTCAAATAAAGATTTCATAAATGAGGAATTAAGCTAAGGTAATTGCCAAAAAAACTGCCAGAGTCCTATTCTTATATAATTTCTACCAAAGCAAGAGAGATCAGTATTTGACCTTCTAGAAGGTGGGCATGTGATGAATGAAGCAACTTTCTCTTAAATCACAGAGCATTTCTTCCTCACAGAAGATGGTACTTCCAACAGAAAGGGCTGTCTCTGCACTTTCAACCTGCTGATGGTTGCAGAATAGAGATTTCTACTTGACCTATTATGGGAAAAGCTCTAACAGCTCCTTGCTTTTGGTCAAAAGGGACAGGAAGGCACTAATAAAAGGTGAGTGAGCTTAAACTAAAATACGCATTTTACTCTGTAGAAATTTAAGCTAGGCTTTATTTTCTAGGTCCCAATAACAACAACCTTAAATATGGGTAGGAATTATGCCCATCAACTACCTTAAGTAATGGAGATCTTCCACAGAAAGAAGATGAAATGGAAACTGGAAAAGTTTGTCATACAAAGGAATGCCTGGTAAACGTGAGCCCTTCCACAGACTTGACTATGGATCCCCCAGAACTACAACAAAACCAGGATCTCTTCTGCTTGAGGAAAGTAGTTGAAAGGGAGAATCAAAAATGTCTCATACTTTCTGAGTTTTTATCTATGCAAAATGAAAAAGTATCAAGGAGCAGACAGCTTTACACTGTCTGAATTTTATGTTGCCTACCTAAATGCCCTTACCTGTATCAAACTGCTGTTAATCAGTAGTCATTATATTTCTGGCACTGATCAGAGCCCTGCCCAACAGGTTAAACAAAAACTTTGATCTTAAATGAAAAGCATGCAATTTAAAAAGAAAGCATACTAGATTATCTTGGATAGGAAACAGAAATATCACCTAGGTGCCTCCGGCAACAGCTACAGCAACAATCAAAAATCAGGCACGTGGCACTTAAAGTGAGATATAAAAACACAGATTTGGGGCCACCTATAACATTAAACACAGAGATTCACAGCTATAAAACCCACAACTACTAAGCACTAGAAACCTCATAATGAACAGGGACCCTCAAGAAATCCTCATCCTCATCATGAACAGCGAAAGAGTTGAGGTGGGACTTAACATACCTACAGGCTCAACCTGGTGCTCTTCCAGAGGATGCAAATTCTGCTTCCATCCCTCTTCAGCCACCACTGTAGCCTTTCCAGGTTCTCCTCGATGAGTTTTAGTAAGATTTCCTATAATCCCTAAAAAGTTTTTCAAGTTACAGAATGCCTCCACTCGAGGCGTCCCCTTTTCCATGGTAACACCTTATTGTCCATGTAGTCCTGATATATCTTTAATTAAAGACCGAATTACTCTGTAAAGATAACACACTGCTATTTTTTTGTAGCAGCAGAATATTTGAAAACACCACTCATTTTGCAAATGTGTATGCAATCAGGTAGAAATGGCACTGATTTTTTTATTTGTTTATTTTTTATGATTGAAGCTTGAGAAAAGTACACTATAGCTTTTAATGTAATTTGTGAACATAGTCTAACTATCCGCAGCTACTGGCACACAAAACTGCAGCATCAGATCTGAATTTGCTCTATGGTGTGATGGCACTTCTTTCTTTGTTATCTCTGGTATTTGAAAGATATCTGATTCAAATGACTAGTGCTTAGAATAATTATTACTGCAACCAATTCTTTGCAAATATATACTACCCAACTAATACTCAAAACCAGAAACAGAACCAATTTCTTCTTTGTCCTTCTTTGAATTAAGTCTTAAGAGAGCAAAAACAGGAAAAAAAAAAGTTAAAACACTATTACTTAGAATGACTGCTTTTTTCTAAAAATTCCTTATGTCTTCACAACTATGATGAGCTGTATTACTTTCAGGAAAATCCAAAATCACACCATTTGCACTGTGAAAGTTTGAAGGCTGTCTGAATTTTGAAAGAAACAACAGGCACCGAGAAAAGACCATTCTCCTACGCTGCACTTACCAATACCTTACTAGGTTTAGCACTGAAGGTCAACAGAGGAGTACTTACCTTTTGTTTTGGAAAGAGTTTTGGAATAGAAATCAGTCTGTTGCTACGTGGCTGGTTTCCAGGCAGCAATTCCACTCATTTCTTTTGAGGAAACAGCCTGTTCTCCTGTTTCTGCAAATGCTGTTTATATTGAGTAAATCCATGTTCAACTCAGACAATGTACTGTGAACCAGTAATGAAAAAAATGCATTTGCAAAAACCAGAGCATAATACGGTGACCTCTCTCAACTCCTATCTGGAGGAAGAGATGCATCATATACATGACAGATTGCTGGTATAACATCTTCTGGATGTTTAGTGGAGGGAATGCCAACTTTTATGAACTATACTTGATGCATTCCATTTATTTTGTGAATAAATGTGTACAGCTTCCCCCATTTCTTACCCTGTCTGAAGGGCTTAGACATATCAAAAGCGACAAGTGTCAGTGGAAATATTATAAAAGGGTGAAGCGTTCACCGAATACTGATCAACATCCCTCAATAACAAACCAAGGATGCATCCATAAAATGGTTTTGCTTGCAATTTTTTTTTTACGCTATTTTTATTTGCTCTTTTTCAGAAAAAGTGTCTCTTAATCTGTCCCTTTAGCATCTATTAAGACTCACTTGTGGAAGTTCAAGAATGAAAGGTAATTAAAAAAATCACTACAACAGGATGAAATCCATTGAAGCTAAATTTAAACATCATTATTCAGATCAAACTTCATTGCCCTGTTTTCACCAGCCCTGAATTGAACAACCTGAATTGAATCAAACTCTTATTTGATTATTTGGATAATAAATAACTTGCTCAGAAAGACAGAGACCAAAATCCACATTCATATCTGTTGAATTTTAAAGAACTTAAAGGAAATTATTTCATCTTTCAATGTAATTAGCATCCAGTTAAATAAATTAGGAGACATCAACTTTCACTAGCTATTAAGTTTTCCACTTATGAGGATCTTTGCTTTGAATACATTCAGAAAGAAGATGCTTAAAACTCCATATTGTAAATAAGGAAAACATAGACAGAAAACATGCATTTTAAGAATTAGTCTGCTCATTTGCTAAGAACCAAACATTTAAGACAACACATTTTTATCTTTTAAAAATCAAACACGTTTTGCAAGTTCAATTTCCCTGGGGAAAAAAAAAAATTAAAAAAAGAGAGAGAGAGAGATACAAGAATGCCACAGAGAAGGAAAAATTATTAGGAAGAACCCTGGGACCTGACCTTTTGTGTAGTATCAGTCATAAGCAGCAAAAAGTTAGACAGCTGAAAGGGTTTGGGGGTTTTTTTGTGGGATGATACAACCACATCTTTTCTGGTGGGGTTATGAGGACTGTATCTCCCAGCAGCAGGCTGGTGCTGCACACCCCCTCCAGGTTATCTGATGAAGCAGTACTACCATACAGCCTTCTGATCCAAATCAAAGCTGCGTGTGCTCCTGCGAACACAACTGACCAAACTCACCTACAAAATAATGTGCAACACACAGACACACCTTAAAGAATATCATTCAGGTCGCAAAGTCAGTCACTCAAGAATTATGTAAAAGAATAATTTAATTTGCACGTAGAAATGTGATTTGCTCCTTACCATATGCAGTACAACATACTCTTTCATTACACAATGACATACACTTTCTCTGTGGATATCAGGCTGTGTAGTCAAAAAAGCCATACTCTGTAGCTTCCTACTTCATTGTTTCTACAAGTTGAAAGGCCTAATATCAATAAGCTACAGAGAAGGAAAAGGAGGATCTCAGTGTTAAAGCTGTTCACTTCTCTGTCTTGAGTTAAGCTCTGTCTCTGCCTGTACTGAAGGCTCCTACCTGGAGGAGTCAGGGATGTGATCTCTTCTGCATAAATTGCACAACTCTTATTTTCTGTGTAGATAATTTTGAGATTTTCAGATCTGACTTGTAGAACAGCTGAAAGTATAATATAACTGACCAATATTCTAAAAAGATCACATGCCAAGAAAAGGGCACTAACAATCAGTGACCACTTTGGGTCTTAATTGTGTCTATGTTTCAGGTCTTCATTCATAAAATGTGTAAAAAAATGGTACCTTGCTGACTTACACTGCTGCGTAAAAAGAATTGTCCACTAACTGTGAAAACCCTGTCTGGCAGTCCCTAAGACAAAACTATTCCTGAGGTTCTGTCACTAAAACAAGCATTGTTAGATGTTCCAAATTTAATTACATATTTTACATGGTGTAGGCAAGTCTATGCCTCAGTTTCTCGTTTGTTAAATAAAAAGCACCTTCCTTTTCCATAGGGCTTTTATGAGAACGAGCATAAACTTGAGATTATGAGACCCAGACAGTTACTATGATGATGTGGCATCTACTCAAACGTGAAACAGTCAAGTACATTCCAAGGTACTAAATAAAGAGTTTAAAGATTTCAGGACCGGGACCAGAATCTGAAATTTTACCTGCATTTTCCCCACCTATATTTTCTCTTGACTGATTTGTAGCACTGAACAATGAAAAAGTTAGTCAGGACAGTGGCAAAAAATTGAATAATGCATGCTTTGCATGTTTGCTTGGTGCTCATGTCTAATTTACTGTACTCATTCGGATGCAACTCCTGTCAGTAAGTGTACGTTGAGCAGATGGACATGAGCAAAGTTTGTGAATGTGTATTAAGGTACAATTATTAAGGTGCAACAGGTCATGCCTTAATGGCCACACCATTCCAGTTAGTCTGAATCCTTTCTCTGTCACTGGAAGGCTTGTACACACTTGTGCTTAATTCTCCCTGAGAATCCACAATGTTCGCTTCCAGCAAACATTGCAATTATACCATACATAGACACACTGCATAAAAATTAGGTGTAGTAAACTACTTAAACCACTTTACTAGATTAGCTGGTGAACAGAGGGTCTTTTTTTCTCAAAAAGAATTCACACTCAGAAAATCTATACTCTGTCAAGAAAATCTCTCGGTATGACATCTAGGTCACGTCTACCGTCTCCATTACCTCCATAAGATTTTTTTATGAAATGCATGAATTCTCTTTACACTCATCTTAAGCATTCCCACAGTAACCTTAGGAAGCCAGTTTTGGACTGGCACAGCCGAATGCATCGACTCACCCACCCAGAATGCCATTCGCAAGCGCTGGAGGCAGGTTTGGACATCTCTGCAGAATACAAAGTGCGCTTTAATTCAGCATGTTTCCACTAACTCAAAAAAATTGCAGATGCAAAGTTCCTGCCTCTCATCTATGAGTTTTGTCACCTTCTGCCCATAAATCGCCTGTCTGCACTCTGCTGGGCACATCGATTTGGTTTCCACTCTGGCGGCCAACAAGAGAACAGGTCTGCCAGTGGGGCGGGCTGAAGGTAGCCTCTGCACCCTTCCCCTTGGCATGACCTAGGGGCCAAGGAGCCACCAGGAACCCTTCCCGCTGCCCGCCATTTACCTGGAGCAGGTGGTGGGCTGCCCGGTAGCCGAGGCTTGGGCCTCCTTGCACGCCAGGCGGCAGCCGCCCCGTGCCGTAGCCGTGCCAGGCCACCACATAGGGGTTGTCCATGGTCAACCAGTACCGCACTTGCCCGCCAAAATGCTGGAAGCAGAGCTCGGCGTAGTCACGGAAGAGCTGGGGCAGGACAGGGCTAGCCCAGCCACCAAAGGTGTCCTGCAGAACCTGCGGCAGGTCCCAGTGGTAGAGGGTGACGATGGGCTCAATGCCCAGTTCCCGCAGGCGGCCCAGCAGCCGGTGGTAGTGGTCCAGCCCGGCAGGGTTGAGGGGTGCCGTGCCATTGGGCAGCAGCCTGGCCCAGGAGAGCGAGAAGCGGTAGTGAGAGACCCGCAGGCGCCGCAGCCCCTCGACGTCGCGGAAGAGGTTGTTGTAGCTGTCGCTGGCCACGTCTCCTCCCGCCGGCCCCGGGGGGGCGGACCCCGGCGGCGTGGCCGGGCGGTGGGTGAAGGTGTCCCAAACGGAGGCGCCTTTGCCACCCTGTCGCCAGCCGCCCTCTGTCTGGTAGGCTGCGCTCCCCGCTCCCCAGAGGAAGCCGTCGGGGAAGGTGTCGTGGAGGAAGAGCTGGTCCTGCGGGTACGGCAGCCGGGCGAAGCGAGACCAGGTGCCCGCGCCCTGTCCCGGCGCCCCGAGCAGCGGCCGCCCCAGAAGCAGCAGCAGTAGCAACACCGGAGGCAGCGGCGCGGCGGGGGCCATGATCCCGACGGGGCGCCGCGACCGCAGCTCCCTCCTGCCAGCCCCCCCACCGCCCCCTTTTATCTCACCTCGCCTCTCCTCTCCTCCCCCACCCCCACCCCCGCCCCGGTGGGCACGGCTATTAATAATTACCTCGG